>OMLM01000423.1:2470-20867 GCA_900302695.1 Helostoma temminkii
AGGCTAGTGCGCACACACACACACACACACACACACACACACACACACACACACACACAGACACACATACAAATCCTCTGATCTACCGTATGGCTCCCTCTTCTTCAAAGCCTTTGTCCCGCTGCGTTCAAACTCATTGTCGTTAAAAGTGATCCTTGATGGAAGCTGCACAGAAACAAGGGGGAGCACAATGGAAGGTGCAGACGGAGAGTTGTGAAGGAACTGGATCGGGGATGAGGACACAAAGACATGACAGGAGAGAAGAATGGATGACAAAGAGGGAGGAGAGAAGATGATAGAAGAGACAGCAGTGCTCTGATTTTGTTAATTAGAGGCTTTCTGGAAAGAAATGACCTAAATGTTGCAATTATTTTCCAAGACAGAGATTTCATTAACACACAAATGTGCACAGACACACATACAGGCCTGCTGTATGTAGCAACATGATATCCTTTCATGCACACACAGACAAATCATCTAATTTTGCTCAAAAGCAGATTTGTTAACTGTTCTTCCATCAGCATATCAAAATAGGTAGATTCTTCCGTGTGGGAAGCAGTTGCTACCTTGACGTTGAACTAGGCTTGGATCACAGGTCAACCACATTGGCAGATACAAAGTGAAGGCCAAAAGCGACAGCAGAGAGAATTGACAAATATAAGTTTGTGTTAGTTGAGTTGTGGAAACTGAGTTTACCGGACTAAATTATGTGGCATGGCGTCAGCCTGGTGCATTTCTGTGTTCAGTTTGCATGTTCTCTCCGTGTTTATGTGGGGTTTCTCTGGGTACTCTGGCTTCCCCACACAGTCCAAACACATGCAATCAGGTTAACTGGTCACTCTACAATGCCCATAGGTGTGAATGGTTGTTTGTCTTATGTCAGCCATCTGATAGACCTGTCCAGGAGGTACCCAGTCCTTTACCCAGTGGCAACTTTTTGTTTTCATATGTTGTCAAATAAAAGTAGGTTATACTTTATAGAATGAGAAAATCTGCATTAGAAGGAGATTGTGGTCAATGCATGATAACCAGGTTTAACACATCAGCACGTAATTTTGCCTTTTAAATGTAGAGTGCATAGCAATGATTTATGGCAAAAGGATCATATGAGGTGGAGGACCTGTCTCTAAAGACTAGAGAAATTCAGAATATGATCTTGAGCCTTACCAATCTGAACTAATGGATACTGAACTATTGAATCCATGTCCATGGAACAAAAATTAAACAAACAAACAAACAAGAAAACTAAACAAAAGAGCTGTTTTAGGCATAATATGAGCTGTGAAATCACCTGTTTGCTTGTCATTTACTAACAAAATGCAATGTAATTATGTGTTTAGTACAAAAATAAATAAGCTAATAGACAAACTAGAGTGTAGTTAGTCTATAAACCTTAAAGTCTAATGTTTACTTTGTTAACACTCTATTTTTGGTCTCTCCCACTTCCAGAGGGAAATATAACTTTTATGTAAATTGCAAAAGCACATCTGAGTTAATGGGCTTCGCTTTTACACTCCAAAACTTTGTGCTTTGTTGTCATCCAAGGTGGACATACAGTGATGGATGGTAAGAGTGAGAAAGGTAAAATCTATCAAAGAAGACAGGTGGTCGGACAGAAAAGCGAAACAGGAAGCCATGAGATGGACAGAATGATACATTGATAGACAAATAGAAAGACAGAGATGCAGGCAGAGAGGAAGGCGCAGAAACAGAGGAGGTCACATATGCTCACTTCCATAGACATAAGCCCTGATTAAATTGAGTGTGTAGTAGCTAGCATGTGTGTGTGTGTGTGCGAGCGAGAGTGTGAGTTCTGTAATATTGTCTGCAGTCCCATGGGAAGTAGCTGAGCAAACTCAATCAACTCCCACTCACCTATGTGGCCCTCCCTACACTGTCAGGCCAGGACCAGACACCAGCCCCTCTCCTCTGGCCTGGGAGAGAGAGAAAGGATGAGAAAGTGTGTGTGCAAAGCATAACATGCATCAATGTGTGGGGTATGTAAGAGAGAGACAGTAGTATATGAATGTGTGTGTGTCTGTGTGGGCACATATTCAGGTGTGCCCTTGAAAGAATCAAAAGCCTCTGCAGATTAAATCAGTATGAGAAAAGGAAATTTTAGCTTCTCACGTGTGTGTGCTGTCTCCATGTGAACATGTGCCAGCTACATGTCAGTGGCATGAATGCACAAGGACCTTTTCCTAAACTTATTCTGATTAATTGCTTTATCTCATCTTTTTCTGTTAAGCACATGGACTCAGACACACTCTCTTAACTGTCTGCTGACACACGTGTCAGTCAGCAACATCTGCTAGACCAGCCATTGCCATGGGAATGAAAGGTCTTCTTGCAAAAGTACAGAAAGCGGAACATGGGATAGGACAGTACAGGTGGAGACAGCACCAATCAATCAGCTGATCAATCATAATTGGCCATTTGCATATTTTCCACATATTCCCAATCATCATTCATTTATGCAAATCTGCATCAGGATATAGACTCCGGGGAGAGAGAGAGGTCAGGAGTGAACCTGGACTTGTTGGTTACTGAGAGATCAAATTAGAGCTTTATTTAGATTTATGCAGATGTTAACAGTAATGATATACAGCAGGCACACTGCCCTAGTGTGTCAATGAAGACATTAATGCATCTATGGCACAAGCACTGAAGCAGACTGTCCTGCTGTTCAAATTCTGTGTTTAAAATACAAGACTAACCTGTGAGCTGCATTTGCATTGGAACATAAAGCAAGATTCATATATTCATACTATTCCTAATTTTGTGCTTGACAATGACAGTGTGTCTTACGTAGTCCGACTGAACTATTTATCCTGAATAGTTCTCTCACACTGTGTCAGCAGTTGGTCTCGCTATTGAAACTACTGGACATAAAACACTGGTCTAATCAAAAACCTGAATCTGGATCTAGAAAATTTTAATAATAATGTGACATTGGCACAATCATTCTAACACAATAAATGACCAGACCACAGCAGAGTTCAATGGAGGTGAAGGTCAAAGCCCTTTTAAAGGCCTCTACACTCCCATACACCACCTACACTCACTCTCTGCCAAGGCTTGTTCTCATTCCTGTGTTGGTGTGTGCAGACTACGCTTTACTAGCAGCCCCTCCACTTGAGTGTTACTTTATGCATCATAACGAACTCCATAACGTTACCATTCCCATTGTTCAATCAAGTTTTGTGTTTTGTGTCATAATCCCAGTCCTGTTCACATCTGCGTTTAAAGTAGCTAATTATTTTAATGAAGATCAGTGTATTCACTCAAAGGAAACATGTTTGGCTTTAAATCAAACATTGTAAATAAAAAAATAATACTAAGCAGCTTGACTGTAAATCTCTGATGGGGAAACAAACTGCAATAGCAATGTTGTGCACTTTCCACAAAATTTAAAATTTGCCTTATATATGAAGGGAAACCCACTGACTGAATATCCAGGTGTTATTTAACCTACAGGTTATGGTTGTGGCACACGCTCTAGGGTGGGTGTTATGTAACATTTTAAGATCAGACTAAATCCTTTAATGTCTGTTCTGATTATGAATTTGACTTGGTCATGACTACCAGGAAATGCAGGAAACTCATGAATGTGTTATTATCTGAGATTTTAACCAGCAAGCTTTAAATGTAACAACTTTAAAAAGATTTACCAGGCAAATATCATATCTCATATCATCTAAACTAAACTGTGTCATCAATTCTGCTTATTGCTTATCTATTATGTCATAATAGACATGTGAATGCAAGCGACCTTATTGAATGAACCAGCTGACTTAACCTACATTATTTCTCAATGTAGGCTAAAATGGGTAGGTAGAAGCCAAGATGTGAGAACAAGAAAACTTTGGAAGGTGTATTCCACCTCTTTCAGTGGAAGCTAAGTGCCTGCCTGCACCTCCAGTAACAAGCTAACACAAACTGGGCCAGTTTTTCCGATAGCCTTACACTGTTAGATTCTGTGTACAACAGTGTTCATTGAGTAATCAATGATTTTTTGAATGCAGATGATTGTCATTAGTCTTCATACACATTATGGCGACTTCAGTGATTTCATGTAAGAGAATATAAAATTGTACTCAAGGGAAGAAATGATAAGGAATGTTATATAAATGTTTATACAATTGGTAGAACCATGTGATGAATTAAATCTTCATTTTTTGAATTTTATTTAATGTAATGTGTACATGCATGTACATAGTATATATTTTCTAATAACTGAAAAATATGTTTGTTGATATTGCTGTATAGGGTTGCAGTCAAGTCATTAATTTACTATTCGGTCTTTCAAGACTGTGAACCAAAATAAAGTTAACTGATACATAAGCAAACATCACCAGACCATGTCACTTATCAGATTTAGATTTTTTATCGTGTAAAATAGTCTAATTTTAAATAGTCTGGAGCTGGAATCTGTTTACTAGGGTATATATGTAAGTGTACTACCATGCTGTGGGTTCAGAAAGTATTCAGACCCCATTAATTTTTCAATGTTGCTATGTTGCAGTCTGAGGCTACAATAGTTAAAATTCATTTTTTCTCATCAATGTTCACTCACTGCCCCACAATGACAAAATGAAAACAAAATCTTAGAAATGTCTGTAAATATGTTAAAAACATAAAACTGAAACATTCACATTCTACCTAATATCCAGACCCTTAAGTAAGTACTAAGTTGTTAAAGCCTCTTTAACAGTAATTACAGTCTTGAGTCTTTTTGGGTATAACACAACAAACTTTGCACACCTGGATTAGGCGACAAAACAAAATTGATAAAAAAATTATGGCGTCTATATACTTTCTGAGCCCACTGTATATTGACCTGTATTAATATATAGATGCATGTCCACGTTTTAAAAACTGTACATGTCATTTGACATGCGATCGAGTGTTTGCCTCTATAAGCTTCAGAAGTACTTATATGGTGAAATGTTATTGGCTTCAAAACAGTTCAATATGTCAAATAAACACACAGCTCAGTGAACAGCTGGGAAACAAAGTGAGAGGAGAGAGAGGGGGAAACAGCTAGAAAAGGACAGAGATGAAAAAAGACGAGAAACAAAGAACGACAGAAAAAACAGGTGAAGAGCAGCTGGAGGAGCAAGGGGAAAGTCTTTGGAGAAGAATTAGAGTTGACTGAAAGTGGGAGAAGAAAGAAGTCTGGGATACTGAGAGAAACACAGACAAAGATAAAGGATAGTGATGATAGAGGCATATTGTTGCTTTTCTTTGCCGACAATACATATTTAAATGGAATAATCCACAACCTTTTCAAAGAGAAGAAAAGTCTGAATATAGAGTATGTTTAGATGGTACAAGTCAGCCAGTAACTATGAATTCATGAATGAAGCAGCTCCTGTCAGTCAGCTAAGCACAACTTCACACTACGCTCCATCTGTAACTATCACTGGCTGGTATATATAAATACTACAAATACTACACAATCTGTGAAATGCTGTAAACTTTCCACTTGCACTCTAAATGAATAGGGCACATACAAATGGGATGGTATCTGCCTGCGGGTCAACATGTCAGGGTGAGCATAGCCTGCATGTGGCAGGCTGGTGTCTGTCAAGTCACAGTGACAGGCCTCATGCCATCTGTCTGTCAGCTATTTGGTAACTGACAGCTTAACACCAAAGATGTCTCCCAAATCAAAACAGAAGGATTAACACTTTCACTGAAATCAGAGAGACAGTTTGTGACAAGGCAAGCACAAACAGAATCAGGCTGCATGAATGCTGCCCAAAAATGTTACGGCACATAATTTTTTCATCATTTGTGCCAGTGCACAGTGTCGTTGGTTCTAGCTGTGTAATCATCTATTTTAATAAAATCCTGGAGACACAAACATGGATATGGATTTTAAGGTGGTTATTACTGTGACACAAATATAAGTTGAAGGTTATGCTTCCATAGAGATTCAATGCAAGATAAAAAGCTAAGTTATATTGCATGAGAGAAAAATATATGAAAACACAAACGCGCACACACACACACACGCACTCACACACACCGATTCTTGTATTTCCATCCTTGTTAAGACTTTGCATAGATATAATGCAGTCTCTAGCCCCTTGTCCTTAACCATCAAGACTAAATTCTAGCCCTAACCTTAACCCCAACCAAAACTTAATTGTAACCTTAAGCCTAAACATAGTCCTAAGCATCAAATTTTCTTTTAGTCAAATTTTAGGACCAGCAAACTGTCCTCACTTGGACTACTTGTCCCCATTTGGTTAGCAAAAAGACATATACACAGCTGGGCCTGGAAGCCTGTGTCTCTTGTCAGCAAATACAGATGATGGATCTGTCTACTGACCTTTAATAGAAAGAAATAATATAAGGGAAAGAAAATTTTGTCTGTGTTTGTGATGACTGTGTGGAGAGTGAATGTGTTTCTGTGCATATGATGGAGCTTTTACTGTAGATTCTACTACAGCAGAGAATATGTTATTTTCACTGAGCTACAGCCCTATCAATACAATAAAGATTGAGAAGAAAACCAGCAACCTTTCAATTAGAAAGGTCAGTTTAATCCTCCTCTACCTGGTTTAATTCTTGGCAAGAAGTTTGTTATTGCATCTGTTCTATCATGCAGTGTCCTTGTCTGTGTGAGTATGAGTGGGTGGGTGAACACGCTGTACCTGAGTGTGAAAGCGTGCAGAGTATCATAGGTCATGCACAGGGAGGATGAGTAAGCTTCTTGATGAAATTTGCTCTTTGTGTGTGTGTGTATGTGTATGTGTGTGTGTGTGTACCTGAGAGATGAGGCGAGGGGACCACATTACTTACTCACTTGGTGCAGACTAAAGTATTGGGTTTATATTACACGATAACATTGTTCTGAAAAAACAAAACAAATGTCATGTGATGTTATGGAGTTATTACAAATTCAATTGCAGTGCTATTTTTTGCACAAGATGTGCAAAGACTGTGTTCTAGTGGTAGAACTAAAAGTACAAACAAATAAAGGATGTGTGTACTAACTGGAGTTATAAATTTCATTAATTAAATGATTAGACTACATATTGCTAATTAGCTATTTGAGGACATTCATTTTTAATTTTTAATTGAAAATAAATAGTTCAGTGTTTACGCCTGATGCCCGTAGGGCTCCATAATAGTTCTGAATATAGCTGAGCTTATTTAAATCAAATGTTTCCTACTGTACATTTGCTACACACTGTAGAGAGTAATGCATTTAGGTAATTAGAGGCATCAGAAGCAGGCGCCAGAGAGCACAATACTGACAAGACATAGAGACTGAGAGCTGACAGGGAGGAGCACAGACAGACCAATGCTGAGTGACCATCTGCTGAAGTTTGCTCTCTTTCACCCTCGTTTGTCAGAGATGGCGTTGCTTTCTCTCCTAATCTCTGTATCCAACACACAAAGGCACACACTCTCTAGGTCTCTCTGAAGCTTTAATCATTCACTTATGTTTTCTTGTCATATTCATCTGTCACTGGTAAGGAGAAAAGCATACAGTGCATCCCACCTTTGCTGTGACTCAGTTATCATTAATGCATTGAACATTTCCTTGACCACTGAGCAAATGGGTCTCTCTAAGTGTCTTATCCTTATAAATGCAGATATAACATCACCATGGGAATTATGATACTAATAATACCAATTTGTCAGACTGTTTGTATTACTTTCACATAACAACATGACTCAGACATAGCAGGCTGTGTTAACATTGACCCTGTACAGCCATAGCCTCCAAAGTGTAGGAAGCTATCATAGTTCAGTAAGTGGGGGTGTCTGTCAAGATAGAGTATGCTGAGTCCTACACTTCTACACTTCTGACTTGAAGTTCTACTGCTATGTCCAGTATAAAAATAATCTAGCAAAACTAACAAGTGATGTAGATAAAAAAAACAAAACACTTCCTACCCAAACTGTAAAATGCAATTTTTTGTGTTAATTTAAAATTATGCCTTTTGTTATTCTAATACAACCATTATCTGCAAGGGTGGCACAGTGGTGCAGTGGTTAGCACTGTCACCTCACAGCAAGAAGGTCCTGGGTTCGATTCCCTGGGTCTTTCTGTGTGGAGTTTGCATGTTCTCCCCGTATTTGTGTGGGTTCTCTCCAGGCACGCTGGCTTCCTCCCACAGTCCAAAGACATGCAGTTATGTTAACTGGTGACTCTAAATTGCCTGTAGGTGAGAGTGTGAATGGTTGTTTGTCTATATGTGGCCATGCGATGGACTGGTGACCTGTCCAGGGTGTACCCCACCTCTCGCCCGTATGACAGCTGGGATGGGCTCCAGCACACCTGTGACTCCTGCAGGGACTAAGCGGTTCAGAAGATGAATGAATGAACTGTTATCTGCATTAAATACTTCATGTTTTGTAAAGTGTCTTACATTGCTTGATTTAGTTTTGTTCATTGAACAATAAGCATATATAAGCATTTCCTATTAATTTTTTAGTTAACATTCTTTAACTATATTGTACTATATTGAGTCAGTACCAACCATCGTCACTCAGCTGATCCCACTGACTGAAAAAATATCTACAGATGCCTACAAGGGGAGGGACTGAACTCAACACCAATCCGACAACTCAGTGACTTTATTTAACATGTATTAAAGACACACAGCATTAATATTTTCAGCTCATCTACAGAAAATATCAACCTGTGGACAACTCACACCTCAAACTTTGCATTCTGGGAAGTCTAGTCTGCTGTGCTAGTTAACCTAAACTAAATTTAATTTAAGTTTAACTTAATTCATTCAACTCATCATTTCAACTTAAAATACCTCAATGGAGAACAACTGTTTATAATTTCTGGCTGAAAGAAAAAAAAACAAAACAAAACAGACAAACAGAAACCAGAAGCTGAATGGACTCTGAATGTCTCAGTGCTGGCAACATGGATGGATGGTCTTTAAAATGTTTATTAAAAACTTAAGGCAGGTGTAAAGTAGGTGAGGTAATGCAGGAACCAGGATATGAACAGGTGAATGACCTTGTCGGGGTGGACACTATGCACAACTATAATGTTGGATACAGGTATATGATCTGGTAAACGGTCAGAATGGTACTCACGTAGCAGGAATTGAGCTGCCAGAAAAACAGGAATGAACTGGCTCGTGTGATGACAACACAGGTGAGGTGTGGATAAGGCTGATCACAAGATGGCTGACAGAGGTAAGATGGCTTCCTTCTTGGTGTTATTCATGTGCTCTAAAAGTAATGAGAGTCTCACAAGCAGAGCCAGTTAATTCACACACATAGTCCTCCAATATATCACTGAGTGCAAGTCTGCAATCCACAACACAATCCTCAAATCTAAATCCAGATTCAAATCAACAAGACAAGCTTACAGATCAGGTAAACAATGTTGATGTGATCAGATTTAGGACAGAGCAAGGAGTCAGGTCCAATATTACAGATATTTGGGTTCAGAGCAGATAAAGGTTCAAGTCTGATTAACCAGTATCAGGTTCAGGGTCAGTCAGAGAGTCAGGTCTGGTACACAGATAACTCAGGTTCAGAGTATAGAGTAAGGACCAACACAGAACAGATTATGAGGTAAGTGGCAGAGCATGTAATTAGGTCTGTAAACAGAGCAGAGAGTCAAATCCAAACAGTCCCATATATCTCACAATCAGAATCCAATATCCACAGTCCAAAATCAGAGTCAGGGTAGGAAGCACAAGTCAGAGTACTCAGATTCAGATTCCCCCCTCCTTCTCTGTTTCTTGCTTTATCTAGTTGTACTCTTTTCTATTTCAGGTATCACCCCACCTCCCTCTTGGTCCTCCCTGTGGCTGCTTACCTCTCCACTAACCAACACTAATCTCATGCACCCATGTGTCTTTATCCCCTGCCCAGCTTAGACTTCAGCCGGCTCTCCCCTCTCACTCACCGTCAGTCTGTCGTCACCCCTGTGGTGCTCCTGCTTCGCTGCATTTAGCTAAGCCAAAGACTTTGCACTAGCTTTTGTTCACCTGTTTTTGTACCTTGTGGCACTGCTAAGTCTTCACACAGTCTTTTTGTGTTACCATTGATGAAGCTCACAGAGCAGATGAGACAAGCAGTAAGTAAAGTAAATACACATGAATGATAGCAAATCCAGGTCATTTTCACAATAAAGCATTAAGCTATGCTTAAAAGTCCCTTGCCTGCCTGATTAAATGCACCTAGTACTGGTTTCTTCTTCTATAACACTATACCTGGCCACACCCTGCAGCACTGCCCCTTTGCCTGCCACACACACATACTTCCTGCTTTTCCCTCACTTTATTGGTGTGTTCCCTGTTAATCTTAGTCACTCCCCTTCCTAGCTGCATCCACTTCTCATTGACTTCTTCCACTTCTCACTTCTCATTAACTCTGCATTTAAGTCAGCCAGAGACATTCACATGTACCAGTTGTTGTTACTTTTAGTTCGATTCATCTTAAACCTGCTTACCAACTGAATACACTTCTTATTCTCCAGAAATCATCAGTCTGAACTCTATTCTGCCTCCCAGGACTCTCTCCCTTTTCCTCTGTAATCCCTTTAATGAACTTGGGTGCCATTTTAGATTCTGTTCTTACAGATCTTGGAAGTCTTGTATTCTCACTGCAGTGTTTTAGTTTCTTGTAGGGTAAAGGTCTCCTCCGTTGGAATTCAAGATTATTTGTCTATGGTCTTCATCTTGCCTTGTTAGTCTTCTCATCTACCTGAGTGATTTTGTCTTTTTAAAACTGTCCTGAAAGAGGGTGTTTGTATTTGTTAGTGAAGTAGTCTAGGTTCAATATTGTGTCACCATGTATACGTATCTTTTATATTTCTAAATATTTATTTAGTGGGCAGAGTTTAGCTTCCATTTCTTTAATCAGTGTTTGTCTTCCTAGTATTGCTTACCACTCCAATGAGACATTTTTTGTGCTTGTCTGTCCATTGTCTATGTAGTTGTTTAGTTTATCTGGTGCTTTGCGTTATATATCTTGATCACTGGTCTGTTTTTCTGATTGCTTCATTGGGTCCATATATTCCTCACATCCACTCTAACCCACATAACCTACACAACAAAAATATAACCTACAAAAATGGCATACTGTATTTATGAGGTTATGATAGCCACTAAATGCAAGTAAATAGAGAAAAACAATGAACACAAAATCCTTTTCTGTGTATCAAAATGATCCATGTGAATGCTCATATGTGTCATAGTGCAGATGTGTGTTTATGTTTGGGCTATATGCCTGTGGGTCTGTGATCATAGTCAGAATGATTAACGCTGGTTTCTGTCAACTCGCATTAACTTTTATAATATGGCATTTTATCTCTGCCACACCAGGTCACTGGTTCCCAATTAGTTGGAAACTGCATACCAGATCTGAGTTCATCCCTCAAGCAGTGACTCATCTAATAAGAAAAAAAAGTTGAGCTTAATGAAGCAAATGAATTAAAAAACAAACAGAGTTTTCAGTGATTGTTATAATCAGTGACAATTTCCTGCTACATAAATGATGACAGTGAGAAAAGGGTTTAATAGTATTCACTGATATCAAGGCTGAGAACAGAACTGGAACTTCTCATGCAGGTAGTTATTTTGTGAGTGAGTATTAATAGTATTCCAGCATGAGACACATTGCCAGCATTTTTTTCAATGTCCAGCTTGACATTTCCTTTATTTCAGTGGGCTGGAGAGGTAATTGCACTAGCCTGAACAGGGCAGTTGTAGGCTAGTAAGATGCAAAGCAGACACAGTGATGTGAGGACTGTTGATTTCTGCAGAAAGTCATACCTCAGTAAAAAAAAAAGAAAAAAGAATATTTGTTTTATAGCCAAGAGTTAGATGAGAAGGTGATACAACTGTGTGTGTGTAAAATCTGTCTGAAGCTCATTAGCTTATCTTAACATTAGAAGTAGAAAATAGGGAAATATCCACTAAATTAAAACTCATTAAGACATTTGAACCGACTGGATCACAAGTGATCAGATTTAAATACAAATGTCGACAACCACTGAGATGGATTGTGCTCCAAAATCAAATGTCAAATCAATGTCCAATGTCCACTCGTGATAATTTAATGCACAATTCAACAAAAGATGTTTTAGGACTTCCTGTTGCTCAAGATTAACAAATGATGAATTCACTATGGTTTAATGTGATTAGATCATACTTACTAGATGATCAATTAAGCAATGTTAATTTACCATTACTACATACTTTCATTGATAACCTTTAATGGAAGAAACCTCGAGCAGAGCCAGGCTCAGGGTGGGCGGCCATCTGCTCCAACTGGTTAGGCGTGAGTAGAAAGAAGAGCGAGAAAATAATTGCAGACAGTGCAAGCAACAGACAGAGCTACAACACCTTTTAGATCTTTACTACATGAGTTTATACAATATGATTAAGACAATATCTTTGAGATGTGATAAATACATGCATTACATGTGCTTTTATTATTAAACCTGGTGGTGTCCTGACATTTTTCTTTATCGCTGCTTGTAACATCACTGAACCTTTAAGCAAATATGTACGAAATAACAAATAGATCAGTCCTATATTCTAGCTGACATAAAAAATGAAACATACCTCATATCAGTCCACTGCAACTTCTTTGTCCAATAACCTGTCTGTCAGTATCAAATTGCACTGATGTGATGTGATATAAGCAGGGAGCCAATGTCTCTCTCTAGATGTCTGCTATTCCAATAAAAAAAGACATGCAGAGTGGTTTTCTGTGGCTCAAAGCATATGGGCCTGACAACAGAGGATGAGAGAGTGAAAGCAAGAGATAATTTTTATATGCAGGGAAAAAAGAAGGTAGCCAGACAGACAAAAATAAAGAGTACAAGAGTTGCCAAGATTCTGAAAGGGAAACATTAAGTGTGGAAAAAAAGCAGAGGAAGACGTAGTGAAAATGGAAAAGAAAAAAAGAGACTAGTAATTATTAACAGATGGACAAACTGGGCCTGCACTGATAAAAAGATAAGAAATCTCTATGAGCAGAGGGGACAGATAATGAGACAAATATAGAATGTAACAGCAAAAAAGTAAGAAAGGAGAGAGGAGAAAGTACATACTCTGTGATGAAGGACAGTGTAGAAGTGCAAGAGGATCAAAGATGGACAAGTAGATGGCGATGCAGAAAAAAAAAGAGCAAGATTAGACTGCGAGAAATGACGAACTTGACATTTACCTTCCATATTCTACAGTAAACAAGAACAGGAGGGATGCACAGGGTATGTGACTGTTACTGTGCAGCTGTGTAAATATTGAATATATGCTAGACAGCAGAATCCATCCACCTCTGTCCTCCAGTAGAGGGACAGTCCTCACATCTGAGAAGCTGATGCTGATCACTGGAGCTCTCACTTTGCTTTACAGTTTAATATCACAAGTTGTTGGCACTGAACAAAATTTACATAACAGAGACTGAGATGTACTCTTCTAAGTTTATACATTAAACTTATTGGTATGGTACATTTACAATAATACTGTTTATGGATTACATAATATCAATTATTTTTAATTAAATAATTAGTTTAATTGATGTGTGTAGTATTCCAGTTTCCTAGATGGATAGCATAGACTTCCATAACTGCTTCAGTAATGTCAGTAAATATGCTGTGTGTGTTCCTCAGTAGTGCCTGGTCACATGAGCAGAGTGGATCGTTCAGGCCACTCCGCTCATTATTGCTCAGTGCTCAACTCAAATTGCACCCATATACTCCAAAAAACTGAAAACATTTTCACACAGCTTTAACCACAGCCTTAAATCTGAAAGAAATAAAGATCTTGGGTATGCTTTCATGCACTCATGATGTAAGGGCTACCAGAGCAAAATTTGGAGCAGCACGGACAGCGATACTCCCTTCCTTTCCAGAAAACCTGCTCCACGCTCGGTGCACAAAGTACTCACTCCTGCTTCGCTTAAATTACCAAGCTGCTTAAACCAGTTTGGTAATATACAAACTATTGTTGGCTGTGGAGTGGAGATCAGTTGTTGTGTCCACATTTATTTGTTAAGATGTGGCAAAATGCATGAGGAGCAAAGGTAGGAGCAACTAAGTAGTGAGACATGTCAAGAGCTTTCTCAGTTTTGAATTATCTGGTTTGCTCAATTTTCTCAAAGGTCAGTGGAGCCAAGATGGTTTTCAACTGGTCAGTTCAACTACATTTACTTTTGAATTAACTGATCATGGTGACTCCAAAGATATGAATTTATTTCAATTTGACATTTACCTATCATAAATGATGATATAGTCAAGCCTAAAGAGGTTGTAGTAATAATATCAAGAGCATAAGAGTGTGTTGACGTTATAAAAGAACTCCAGGTTGTTTCCAGTTTCCCACTGACACTTTTTAATCATAACAGTGGTTATTTTGTAACCTTTGCCAAGTGTTTATTATAATTATTCTTGTTAAGGCAGACAAAATTCCTTGTTTACAAGAATTTCATGAAGTAACAAACTGTTTTTTTTTATTTGATGTGTTTTTCCAGACAGCTGTTCTTTGTTTTGAAGAGTTCCTCCCTTCACTTTCTCCCTCTATTCTTCCTTCACAAGGTGAGATGCAGTGATCTGGTGGTTGACTTGGCCAGTCTATAAACTTTTGTTTTGGATCATTGTGTTGCTGCATGATGAAGCTTCTCCTTATTTGTTTCAATGTATTATTCAGTACATTTGTAGAGGTATTTAATTCTGCTGCTACCATCATCAGTTATAGCATCAATAAAGATTAGGGAACCATTATACAACATCCACTGTGCTTTACAAGTTTTGGGTGGTTTGATCGTGAGATTATTTCTTTAACCTTTGGTAAAGGTTAATTTTGGATTAATCACTCGATAAAAGTTTTAGCAAATTCCAACCTGGATTGCAGATCCTGAGAACTGGGATCAGATCCAGTACCACCATGATCCTTAACAGGTAAAAAATTTCAGATAGTGGCTAGATGGATTTCTGATCCTTACTGCTGATGACAGGTTCATTCTTGTTGTATAGTCTCTATATTTCTATCCATGAAATATTGTTCAGATGGTGGATTGTGATACATTCACCCCTACTTGATACACATATCCCACTGTCCATGACATGTGTGACGCTAAATTTTGTCTTTACATCACATTTGTCTTTTGTGTATGAAACTTTATGGCCACACGTGTCTTTGATACAATAAAGATGTGTAACAGTACTGTAGGTGTGTCTTGTGTCTATATGTGTACACATTGGTGTAAATATGTGTGTTGATGTGTTGTTTACCCTCCTAGGAGTGGTGACTAGGCACTGATTCAGCAGAAATGCCCAGCGTGGGATGAACTCTCTCAGCGGTCATAGACACACACACAGAAAGAAAACCCTACAGTCTCATTCTGCTGCCCTCTCCTCAAACACACACACACTCACACACACCTTCACAAACACAACCACTGTTACACTGTGATGAAGAAGAACACCAATTTTTTATCATACAGTCTTTCTTATTTTGTAGTTTCCCCCTTACTGCACACCCTTCAATCTTCAACCCTTTGCTCTCTGTGTGTTGATAAAGTCTCTTCTTTCACCAAAGCAGAAAACTAGACTGGCCTGAGGCTGACATGACTCTCCTGTGGTGAACATGGTGTGTGAAAACATATTTATCTTCCTCCCTGAATGCTTGCATGCTGGGGGTTCCATGGTGAATGTGGCTGTGTGAATGTTAATGACAACCTGAATGTTTCCTTGTGCTTCTGTGATCGGTTTAGCAGATGGCTTAGCAAAATCTGCGGCTCACAGCTACTTTGCTGTTTTTCTTTATCAATACATTTTTACTTTCAATTGCAGAACAGTTGAATAGTTAAACACTTTATTTATGTCTCTCTTCGTGCCTACTACAGTATACAGAGTTATGTGTATTTTCTCCCAGAAGAACTTTGCGGCACACCTGACATTTACCAACAACCACTGTGACACTCGACAGTGCTACTGGGAAATTGTTTTGTGTACTGATGTAACTAAGGTTGAATTGTTTAAAGCACTATGTATGTTCTAAAAATGGAACCATGAACCAACATGAAAACATCATCAATGAGATGAAGTGTGGTGGAGGGAGCATCGTGATTTAGGACTCTTTTGCTGCATCTGGACCCACACAGCTCAGCATCATGGAGGGGAAAATTAATTCACAAATTCATTAAGGTATTCAACAACTGGCTGTCTGCAGGTGATACAGCAGGACGATCACCTTAAATCTACTACAGAATAGCTTTAGAGACCCAAAAACCGTCGTTCCTGATCCCTGTCAATATTTGTAACTCAGTTATATTTTAATCAAAATATCCCAAAACACATTGTCTCTGCGTTAGTCATCACGTACAACCCTGTCAAGCTCTTCAGCAGCTGTGTGCATTCGTTTACCTTCATCCACTGATCCTCTTACAGAACCATCAATCTTACAGGGGATTTGTGTTCTATACTTAAAAGATTGGATGCAGTATCACTTGAACTTGTCTTAAGAAGTTTCCTAAAGGTTTTTTATGGTGTCTTTCTTTGCCATTATCGGCCACAGTCGAACATCTTGTTTTGCTTCTTAATAAAAGATGGCTGAGTGTTCTTGACTCCACTGATGCTTCTAAGGTTAAGAAGTCAAACAAAACTTTACTTCCAAGAGAACACTTTAAATAGAGAGGGTTTAACAGGAGGTCAACACACATTACATGGTTGTTATTTACTAAGGCCTCCTCTGCAAATAGTGGAAAGCACTACTTAAGTGGTCTCATGTCCAAATCATAGTTGGGTGCAATTATTTTTCAGACATACCATAACCTTTGTTTTTTGCTTGGTTTTGTTTAATATAAATATAACTTTTTATATTTTGTATGGCTACTGGTGAGTTTTCAGTCCATAAGCCATCTGAACAGTGTGAGCATCTGCAGCTGAAACACAAAGACCTTAGGACACAAAACACACAGATCCCAGGCCCAAGCCTGCACCTGCTCTACTCAGTGTGGATTAAAAGGTAAAATGTCCCTTCACTTCTGAGCTGCAAGCATTTTGTCAATTTTTTTTTCTTTGTATATATATTTATTCCCCCCCCTCCTCTGTTTTCTTTCTGATCCCTCTTTGTTTCTGTTTCTGTGTGTGTCTCACCTCCACAGGTGGCCGAACAGCTGGGCAGAGAAATAGACTACTGTGATCCAGACGTGCACCTGGACAAGACAAGACAAACTGCAGCAACAGTGAGAACAAAGGAGAAACAAAGGGTGACAACTGTTGTATGGCTGTGCAGTGAAAATGCTATTTTCAGTTGGTAATGATAAGATTTTATTGTACTGGTTCCATTCATACAGGTAGTAACTCAGAGCGTTTTTTTGTTTGTTTTAACCTGTTGGATTCTTAGGTTTTCTTTTTTCCCCACTGAAAACCAGAGCTATTTTTTTCTGGCAATTGAGCTTTTGGATGTTTCTCATTTGGAAATCAGAATCTTGTCAGAACCTCTCTTTCCCTCTCAAAACTATCCAGGGACACATAAGAGAACTGTGAATAGTGTGACCAGTATTGAGCTGTATATGTTTAAAAAGCAGCAGTTAAATGGAAAAAAGTCAGAAGATGAGGGTCTGCACATGTCTGCAGCATCACGTTTATAGTCACTTTAAATTTAAATGCCTGCAGGTGGTGATGAATCTCCATCAGCGTCCAAAATCACTGTAGAGTCACAAGGCAAATGTATTTGTCAAGCCGACACGCACTGCATTTACTGATGAAAGTCTGAATTCTTAGTAACTTACCTGTTGTTCAATAGTTGTGTAAATGTTTTATTATAATGAGGCTAATATGATAGGCTATTGTTCCCACAATCTGACATTCACAGACATGTCATGTCATTGTTGGCCAGAGTTGGGAATACAGCCAGTTTTTGATTGTCTTCTAGGAGAGACTTCCTGTAAATATGCGCCATAATCCCGATATTTAAACAATATCACGTCTCGCTCCTCAGCGTGATAACTGGCTTTAGGCCATTTCTACACTGGCTTTCTTCCACAACAGGCATCAAACCACAACTGCACCTGTGCATGCCTTATTTTTAACAGTATGACTCTAAAGTTTGCTGTTAATTAGATGCAACCCAGTCTTAATTTTTTAGGCAGTAAAGCTTAAAAATATTTCTCAGTGCAATATTTCAAAAAGTCAAATGTCTACAGAGAAATAAATGAAGTCTGATTAGCAGCACATTTAGGAAATGTCTTTTATGTGTTCTAAAAGAAATAACTTGTCACTTATGTTTCACATATTTTATACATGTTTGAAGGATACATTTTCATGTAGACAGGATCTCTTTTTTGTCAGTACACTTTACAGTACAGACAGTATAGTGAGTTTTTCTGTGCTTTGCTTTGCTCTACCCAAATGAACAACATAAAATAATTTACTTACATAATT
>OMLM01000424.1:0-23011 GCA_900302695.1 Helostoma temminkii
ATTATTATTATTATTATTATTTATTTATATTTTTTTTAATTGAGTGCCTGTTTGATAGTGGGACATATAAATACACAGTGACAGTCAGACAGACAGGGCTGTGTGGGGGAGATCAGTGAGGTAGAGAGCCCTGATTGATAAACTCCCTATCTGGCTATTTACGATCTGGCTGCAGAAGAGGCAGGCTTCGCCAGACAGAAAAGCAATTAATCTGCAAACGAGCTGGGGAACAGCCGGCCTGAGCATTGGAGCCTCCTACTAGCGTTGCTCTGGAGAGGAGATAAGGCTGCAGACGGCTATTTATTGTACATTTTAATTAAGTGCTTGTTAACGCTAGTTATCTTAACAGTCACAAAATTACCGTTGTAATGCATTTAGTTTGAGGAAAAATGGAGAGGGCTGGAGCACTTTATGAAAGCTGGCACAGCTTGCCTTCATTTGAAATCACAGGATAAATTCAGAGGAGGCGGATGCCACAATGATCTAAGCTCAGGCACTAATGGTTATTTAATATGGCCATCAGTGGTCCCAAGTCCCCAGCATACGGCACTCGCACAATAGCCTCCAAACCCTCTTTAACACTTATTTGAGATGACAGGAAAAATGAAACCGTTTGTGCTTTCAATGGAAAAGCAATCATTGGTACATTATACTCCGCTTGCCCTATCATGCTAATGCCGGGTAAAAATGTCACCAAATGTATTTAAAGGGCTGATGGAGTGTTGCCGTTTGATTCCCGCTGCCTGCCTGATTAATAAAAACCTTCAATTTGTATGTAAATGCAACCTGGGGCTCATATCATCTGCACACCTGCACCTGGAGAAAAATAATAAACTCAAGTTTAATGTGGCAATTATGAGAGTTTATGGGGATTGTGGGGAAGTGGGGTGGCAGAGGAGAGGCTGGCTTGATGAGGGGGCTCTCAGAGGGGAGTGAGCCGACCTGGACCATTCCGCTACAGGAATGACCTGATGCACAAATATAACCTCAGCTTGCAGAGCGTACCACAACATGCGAGCCTCAAAACCACAGAATGGTAGTAAGGATTAAGCCAGGTGCCTGATGTTTTATTAAAAAACTGTCATTTGCTTTTTTGCATTGTTAATCACTAAATATATAATGGATACAAATTATATCATTTTACAGCAATGATTATTTGAATAACCTTTGATAGTATCTGTTGTAACATTCCCATAACTCTGTCTGTGCAGTCTTGTGCTTGCATTATGATCTTGGCAACAGAATTATCACCATGTCACAATGCTTAGCATTTAAAAGAAAGATGCTCAGGCCTATTATTATTCAACATGTGAATGGTATTGACCTTAAGTAAAGTTGGCCATACTCTACATCTGGTAATTGGTTTGTGTATTGTGTTGTGCTTTTCTTTTCTTTTACATCATACATTCTCAGCCTCACACCCTACTTCCATCAAGAACAAAGTGAGAGTGTATTGACTAAATGTGAGAAGAGTAAAGATTACGGGGCACAGATTAAAAGTGGTATACTGTTGACTGAGCATGGAGGGGTGGCAGCATGCAGCTTTCACCCACACACTGGGACTTTGAAGCCAGCTCGATCCTCTCTCCTTCACTGGGCTCAGCACTAACGTGTCTCACCTTGCCTGCTGTAACCTGTCAGGATCAGCACTCCTCAAGACAGGAAGACAGAGGAGAGGAGAGGACCTGCTGAATATTTTGACACAATCTCCCCTCTTTGATTCAGACAACTCAACATAGTTTAGACCAAAACAATAACAGTAGTATATTTACAACCTGATGCAACTACCAGTCAGGCGGAGAAAGAAATGAACAGAAGGAGCTGGAATTATGTGCTATTAGAGAAAATTAATATTTATTAACTGCCCCTTCCATTGAAGATTTGTAAGTGTAATTTACACACCAAGGTTTGGGTGCCACAGCTTTTTGCTAACCTTGCTAATAAAATGAAAATGTATGATACACAGCATGGAGGAAAGTGACAAAGACCATGCAAGAAAGAAAGAAGGTGAATATAGTGATTTGGAAGAGTGTCAAAAACTTCTGTGGTCTGTATTATATGAGTGACTAGACTGGAGCGATGCGGTGAGACGGTGATAATAGTTATCTGCAGAGATGATCTGCTTGGGCATGATAATAGCGCTACAGTAGTGTGACTGTGAATCACTAGTTTGATAGAGCATAAGATGTGGGCCCTTCTCTCTCAACTCAGTGTGGAAAAAAATCCCCACCTGCCTAATGGCTTTAGACAGCAGCCATTCGGCCCTGCTAATCTTCCGTCTCTCTGAAAATAACTTTTTGTGCTGTATGAAGATTGGATTTTACAGATCACAACGGCAAGGCAATGCATTCACTCAGCTGTACTTCTCATGAGAAACGTATCGTGATCTCTAATAATATTCTGTATACGGCTTCAGCCAAGCGCTACCTTTAAATGCGATGCCATATTAATATTAATATTTATGGACTGTGGAGGAGCGCAAGCTGTCTGAGGGGTACTGGCAGAACAAACTTCCATTAATTCCTATGGAGGGGAAAGTCCAAATTAATTCCTATTCACATTTTAATGCCTTTATGCTAATGCAGGTTCAGAGGGAAAGGACGGTGAACCCACAGGAGGAGGAGGGTTAAAGTTGACTTCTACACCTGAGAAATCTCCCTTCACACTGGGAAATGGGCTAAAAGCTTGAGCTTATATTACAGACCCATATTTTATTTGAAAGTATTCCTAGGTTTAAGTGTTATTTTTATTTGCATTATTTATCACCAGCTTTGTTTTTTCATGTTGACAACTTTTAACAGATTTGTTGAACCATTATTAAAATTATTCAAATCAATTTTGGTTTTATTTTGAGCATTTTTCTGTCATTTCCATCAGATATGATCACAAAATTTATCAAAGTAATCACAGAGATCTGGGGACACAACAGACAAGGCAGAAGGACAGATATTTAAAACTACTTTAATTATGGATAAAACCAAAAGTGAACAAATGTGAAATGTTGATAATAATCACAGTGTGCACTGTGCGTGTTCATAACAACACCAAGTGTGTTAGGTGAAAGTTGCATTTGGCAGTTGTGGTGGTGTTTTTTTTGTTTGTTTGTTTTTTTTTGCTACAAACACCCATCTTAAGAAATTAGTTAAATCGGCATCACACTAATACATTCTAAGGTCTGATGAAGAAACAATTTCTCTACCATATCTGCCTTGATCACCTGATGAGGAATCCCAACACCTCCAGTCAACTCACCTGTGTCTCACAGGGAAAATACAAGTCTATTCATTTTGGTTTGTCTGGACTGGTTAGTTTGGTGCTAAGCTGAGACAAACACAAATAGATTGCAGTGGTAGCAATTGAACCCCCTCCACCCCACTGTGTTACAGCTGTTATCATTACATATTTACTTGGAGGACAAGCACACGCTCCCTCCAGATAGGTCCCTATCAGTACATGTCTATGTTGTGACACCTGGAGGGTAATTGTCATTAATTGCACTCATTTGGGCGGCAGGTCAGGGCAACTGAAGCGCAGGTGTTTGGGACAAAACATGATTATTCCTATCCAAAGACCAGGAGTCTGGGGAAGAATGATTTTGTCATTTTAGAAGGCCCCACACATAATGACTGTCCATTTTTCTGGTTTTATGACACATCGGTGGGTAATTGGGTCTCCAAAAAAGTGGAAACATTGTCATCATCATTATTCCCTCCTGTGCTCCATGTCCTCCACTCATAGTATAGAAGAGATGGAGCTCTCTATTAGTATTAAATGAGTAAATCTAAAATGCTAAGACCACTGCAGTGACTGTGCAATCAGTGCACTAGCTGCTTAAATTAATACATCACACAAACAGGATCAACAGTTTATGTAACTACTTTACAATATGAGTTTTTGAGAGCATGACATTTCACCCATGTTATAAATATTTAAATATCAGCTTCCTTTTCAGATGTCACAAATGAGTTGACTGCTTGTACGAAAATGTACAATTATCTTGTACAGCACATTTGTATCTAATGTAATTATTTAGAAAAAGTCATTTTTCTATGGCCATTGTGAAAATGTCTTGTATTTAGGAAATGTAATTAATATGCATATCAATACTTCTCAAACTCAAACAAATACCTGTGTCATTAGTCACAAACTCACTGTCTAGGGATGTGCTACAAACATGGCACCCAAGTGGGGTTTAAGAGAGAGCTTGGTGTCTGCAGAATTAATGAGGCCCTTATCCATGGTTCAAATGAGTTTAATTGAAAAGTAAAGACCTTAAAGCACCAGTCTTTTATCTATTACCCATCCATCTGTTTGACTCTGTCATTATCCGATTACCTTGTTATCAAGCTGCTGTTAGTGTTTTCAAACATTATCATTAAAGCTACATGACTCAGCCACTGAAAATGTAGAGTAATTACTCATGAACACATTGTGTGTGTGTGTGTGTCTGCACACCCAATCAGTATGCATTAAAAGCTTGTCTCTGTATATTTTTCACAGTGCCTAAACATTCTTCTCCACTTCGAAGTTCAGTCTTTTCTCCCCTGCTGTTGCCGTTCATCTGCATTTACCCTGAGACTGACATGACTGTGACACACACTCCTTAGGCTGTGATGTTTTTTTTTTTCTTATGAAACAACAAAAAGAGTGATTTCATACTCAAAACTACAACTAAGCCTGTCACTATGGGTGCCCTATGTGTGTATGTGTGTACTGCACATGGGCGGAGTGCAGACACCAGGCACAAACATCCTCAATCTGCCCTAATAGCACAGCAGTGTACAAAGCACTGACTTCAAATATAACAACCAAGCTACATTCCCTCGTAAAAACACTGTTTACCATTGCTGTGATAATTTACCCAGTAACGTGCCCTCCACAAGAGCAAACACCAAGGGAAACCAACATGTGCATGTGTGTATGTATGTATGTGTTGGCTGACAAAAATACACAGCAGCAGCTGGGCCCCATGTTTGAAGGCCTGCCCTCTACACCCCGTAGCTCAACATGGAGGTACACTGTGACTTCTAGACTAGTTAGTCAGAGGAGGAGACTGAGGGTGGGCTCAAACTTGTGTATGCAGGTGTTTGTGACAAATGAGATGTTAATCACCACCTTCAACATGGATTTTCACCCAAAAGTATGGCCTTTTGACGAGGATTGGCAGTATTGCACCTTGTAATTTCTTATGTTTCAGATGCACATGTGATGGATTGGTCCTGAAAAATATAATTATATAAGTAAATCTGATATTTTTTGCAGTCTATTAAAACATGCTGATTTACAGAATGCACATTTCACAACACAGTCTCCTAAAAATGATGTGTCCTATCCAACAAAACTGCAATCGCAGCCACAATCAATGCAAATATTTTAATACTTACTATACTATACATATTAATGAAATGTCCATGGGAAGCATATTTCATCCGATCCACAGCATCCCTTTTTGTTTTCAAGTAAATCTATGCACAAACAATACCTTCTGCATATACAATATATTTACATATCATGTTGGTCTATTCTATGTCAACCTGATATAAAACAATTCAAAAATCCTCAAAGCTATAAAATTCACGCCATATCTGTGCATTTCAGGTTGTTTGAGTGTCACAGAAGCCATCACCCATTTGTGTCTAATACCTGCTGCACATCTCCCTTCTGTCCACCTGAGCTGTGGAGACTAATATGGGGTAACCTGAGGCTGGTAGTGCCAGACCCTGCTTGCCAAAACCTTGGAGAAGACAGATGGCATGCGGAAATCAATAACCTCACACAACATCACCCATTTTGTGAACAAATGAATCTGGTCTGACACTATGTGTATGAGTGATCGGGTGACCTGCTCTCTTCCCATCTGAACATCCTCCCCTCCCATCTCCAAGCGCCAGTGTTATTTATGGCAGTTGGGCCCTATACTCCTGTGTGCTTTGATGTTTAATTCAAGGACCCACAACCAGGCAGGGAGGGGAGCGTGGGTGTGTTGGGAACTCACTGAGGCTCTGGAGCTCAGGAACTCTGATTTCCTACAAATATTCTCCATGTTGCTTACAGTGGTCTCTGTCTCTGCTGAAGTTTTACTCCATACAGGGCCTGGAGGTATGGGGAAGATGATCTATCTGTCGTTAGATATGTAGCACAGACTGTGACTGATACCATAAAACGTGTTTGACGTATTTAGAGTCCGGTGAGCATGACATTCTTGGAGATGTTCCTGAAACACTCTTACCCTAAAGCTATAGTGGTAGGTGTTAACTCCAGTCAAATCTCAGTACTGTCTACCCCATCATCAAATAGCAATGCTTTACTAGCAGACCTTTGGTATCCTCCACTTCACTTTCACTACCTCTATCCTCCACTATATATTTTGCTCACCTACTTTGTCTCTCCTTCTCACTTTCTCTTTCTCCGTACCGGACACTCTGAGATTTATTCCAGTCAAGAGCAACTCCAGCAAGCGGCTGGTGTTAACAATTTATGGTTTAATAAGACTTACATAAGTCTTGCAGGTGTGCTTTACGTCCCCCACCCGAGCCCATTTGGAGGATTTATGGAAGGCCTTTGGATTGCTGGCTGATTTAGAAGTCCTCTTTCCTGTCGCTGGCCTGTCCAGGCCACTACACACTCCCCTAGACGTCTAGCCTGACCAACCAAATGTTCATCAGGCTGGGGTCTTGCTGGGGACGCGTCTGCCAAAGAAACACAGACACCACAGTAAAGCCATGTCTGGGCTGAGTACAGGTGATATACTGTTCACAATCCCAGGTAATAACACATTGGTCCTGGCCACCTTGTTAATGTAAGCACTGAGATACAAATCAGAGTGACATATAGGCTAGACTGGAGGTGTCCCACTGGATATGCCTATAGTATTATGATTTTTAAATTAGAATGGGTATCAAAAGGCACATTCAATACTGATACATGCAGCCATTGTTAGGCAGAGGAGAATGGTTTTGCCATCTTGGCTGGCCCCACTAACCTCCACCATTGTAGGAACACACAGGGGCACTCGCAACTGCACGATGACACACAAAGTACACAACAGCTCTGTAAAAGCACAATGTAAAGGGACCTGAATGGAAATAAGTGTTGCCAAATAGGAGTTATTGTTATGAGGCAGTGCTCAGCTGTTAGGTTTTAATATGCCAGCTAACAACACGGCCTTAATCAGAAACAACATCCTCTTCAGTATTCCATTGCTGATTCCAACAAGCATGTGAACAGTGCTGTTTGAAAGCCAGGGTGATGAAAAATGGTGCAATCTCCAGCCCTACTGTTGGCTAGTAATTGCTCATCTGGGTAGATGCTAATTGACAATGGCCTTTGACCCTCCCTGTCTTTTTATTTATGTAAACTCACAGGGTGGTTGCAGAGATTGCAAAAAATATGTTGACTCTCACACAGGGAATATTTTGAAATTAGTTTCAAACTGTAACTTACCTGGACCATTTTACTGTATATATGCATTTGTTGTTTCGAGGAGAAAATATTTCTGTAATGTTCATAAACTACTTTACGGTGGGCATGGAATGGGTAGTCAGAATGAATTCTATCACCTAACCTTCTAGAAAAGCACAACACAATGACTTTTTGTCAATTTCAATGTGGCAATATTATAACCACATATGAAGCCATCAATAATACAAGAGGCCATTTAACTGTAAACAGCCAAAGTACACAGAGGCAATCCCTGAGCTATGGAGAAAGATTGTCAGGGACTAGACGACTGGCAGGTGGATTTGATGTGGAGTGCCAGCATTTCCACTGAGTGAGTGTGTGTGTGGATGGGTGTGTGAAGGACTAGAGTCAAGGAAAAGTCTACTCTATCTGGTGAATGAATGGATACGGATGATGCTTGGCACACACGCACACACAAACACACGAAGACAGGACACTCCACCAGTCAGACTCTGCCGTCAACGCCACCAGGGACCCGCCATTCTCATGCAACAATGCAAAAAAAGCTCATTACCATCCTCTAAATATGCATGAATAAAAGCCTGAATAACCATGGCCAGTTGTCACCTGAAGACTGGCCTTTTACTGTCCAATAAGCAAACATATCCATCTCCTGGACTGATAGGCCTCATAAAGGAGGTTCTCTTACTGCTTTTCCCTGGAGCACTGAAAAGAAAGGGAATTTTGAAATGCTAAGTAAGGCAGTGGGAGAAGGAGGGAAGGGGGGCTCGAATCAGTCATGTTGAGTGACATTTCTAAAATCTGTGCATCTTATCCAGGGCGAGATATTCCTATCTGACTGTCATAGGATGTGACACGACAAACCCTGAGTCTGTGAATAAGAGGGTGATTGCGCAGCGCTTAACAGACAACA
This sequence comes from Helostoma temminkii, assembly GCA_900302695.1. Taxonomy (NCBI): domain Eukaryota; kingdom Metazoa; phylum Chordata; class Actinopteri; order Anabantiformes; family Helostomatidae; genus Helostoma; species Helostoma temminkii. The sequence goes on from OMLM01000424.1 coordinate 8,336, forward strand.
CACAACGCACCTCCTTCCTGTTTAATGCCAACCGAAAAAAGGGAAGGGAGGCAGTGTGATCACACTGCCAAAGTAAATAGGGTCCTTTATTGGACCTACCTGTGGGAAATACTGCTGTTTGTTTCAGTAGAACTGTGTGTATTGAGAGAAAGGAAAACAGTGTAGTTAGGGATATCTTCAAACATCATTCTGCTAATATTTATATTAGACACCCATCATTATGCAATGCAATTAATTATGGGTGGAAGTAGAACATGTTAGTAGTCAAACATGCTGCAGGCAAACAAGTTCGGCCAGTGTCTGACAAGCTTCCCCAGACAAAAGGCATGAGAAGATAATATGGATTGAGAGTATAAAACAAATGTAGCTAATCAAACACAACCCTAATATAAAGTATAATATATAAAGTGAATAAATGGCTGCAGGGTATCTTAATCAGAGACAAAAATATATATTTTTTGCTTCATCACTAAGTCTAGTCTTGCAAGGATTCTTGGCAACATTATTCAGCAATAAGAAATTCACTTAAGCAGAATTGACTGGGTAACAAGAACAGGAATTTCACCATATCAAAAGCATCGGGCAGCCCTATCATTTTGAACTCTTGTCAAAAGCTTTGATGTGCCCAGCTCTCAATGCGACAGTGTGCGAAAAAAAAATCTCAGCTCAATTTAAGTCTCATCCAAAGAGCTTACAACTGTAATTAAATCATTAAATTCTTGTCTACGCTTCACAGAGCGTAGAGAAATTAACTTCCCACCAACCTCATTTTCTATTTGAACATGAAATAATGATTTTCTGCCAGTCTAATTACAAAGCCAACATCTGATCAAGCCCGCATCCAGAGGGGATTATCACATGCACCAGTATTAGACCTCATTACCAGCCTGAGTGCAGAATTATTACATCTTGTAATTGGATGGTGAGATTTATATACAGATCAGGCTGGTTTCTGTAAGATCGTAATTACAGGCTTCGTTGGTTAGCTACTTATCACTCAGCAGTAGAGTGCAGGAAATCGGTGCGTGGGAGAGCATTTCATTAACCCCTCACCCTGTCAGACAGGGGAAACACTGTACCTTCCATGTCTGTTTTAGGGACAATGGCATCATTCACACACCTAACAATTTAACACACCCTCTTGTGCCCCATACCAGGTTCGCTTTCTTGAACTCTTCAATGAACAATCCAAAGACATTTTCCAGAATGAACCATCCATTTTGATTGTCTACTGAGCTGTATTTTCTCATTACTCAAGACAGGCAGAATATGCCCCCCAAAGAAGTGTCATGTAGCACCTCAGAATTAACTCACAAAGGTTAACAGGCTAAAAGCTCATCACACTGCATCTCAGGGGCAGTGTGCATCTGTGTATGCATAATGACATTTGTGTATCCATTCATTAAATTTAATGCATGTATATAAATAAGAGAAAATGGAAGGTTTTTCTTCGCTGTATAGGCAAATCCTGCCATTATTAATAATTTTTTTTTTTTTAATGCTCATTTTTTTACAAGGTCTTTAATTCATTGACCAGGTCTATAGCACAAATCTGACAAATATGATTAGACAGGGCTACAGTGCTCCAGTTCTTCAACAGATCAAAATAGTGCAATAGAGAGGCTTCTGTAGTCATCAATATCAACATAATCATCATCCCCAGTCACAACTCAAGCAATGGCTGTTCTACTTACAAACAGGTCACTCTCGATAAACCAAAGTAAATCTACTCTGACAATGTCAAGCTCTGACACCTTTAACATATGGTAATAAATTGAAAACCAGACTAAGGCATATCCTAAGAAAAATGCAATGAAAAATGACAGAAAAACAGAAGACAGAAAAACAAGAAATGTACTCTATAACATGAAACTGATGGAACACAACTCATTTGCTGTTCCCCATTCTGCAACTCAGCAAGAAACACCTTGAGCCACGAGTCAGGGTGACACTTGCCGGGAAGAAAAGAAAGCATCAGCATCCCTTCACAGCTAACACCCGTACAACTTACTTTCTCTCTGCATATCACTGTGCCCTCCCCTGTAACAATCAATACAAGCCTACATTTTATGAGACAAGGAGTTAACTTGTTCAATTATGCCACAGACAGCTCTATTCTTTTGTAACAAGTAATCTGGGTAGCAAAATCAATACTGACAGGCTCACAGCACGCTAGCTAATTTCATATTACCTCCAGCCAATGGCAGAGCAGCTTGTAATGGAGCAGTAGTTCCACTTCATTATAAGAAGGAGGGGGGATCAATACTAGCAAAGACACACACACCTACATCAACACACATACACGGGAAAAAAAAGGCCTGATTTCCCACCCATAGACCAATTCAAACACATATGGGCAAAAAGGGCAACTCTGCTACTTCACATCGCCAAGGGGTTTCATAGAGCTGTCTGATGCAAGGCAGACTGAGAGTGGTGGGGGATCCAGGGACCCCCCCCTTAAATAAATTCCACTTCCAATTATAAGCAAGCCAACACACACCCACAAACACACAAACTTTCAAACTGCCAAGCAATCATAAGGGAAATATAAAATTTTTTATTTACTAATGTTCCTCTACACACACTAACACAACTAACTTGACTTCTTCATAACAAGGTCACAATCTGATTCAGAGGTTGACTACTGAGAAGGAAAGAGAAAAGGGAGGATAACCTTCAGATAGAAAATCAAGTCTTTGACCTCCGCAGTTAATTACAAATGAAACTCCATATCTTATTTTGTAAAAAAAAAAAATAATAATCTCCATTATTGTTATCACTCTGTAGGATTAGCTGGGGACTAAGGGGATGATGCTGTCTAAGCCGATGTCAACTGTACAATTACTCGACTCATCTATCCCTTTTCAAGAAAAATAAGACACTGTAGATTAAGATAAGCCGTCTTCAGGAAGAATGGGAATGTAAAGCCCTTGACAATTACTAAGTACAAATGGAACAGGGTGACGATTGCTCTTGGTAAACAAACTAAATGGTCATTAGACTTAACTCCAACGTTCCCTTTTTCATAACTTCCTATTATGTAATTTGGATTTATTGCACTCATTAATAATCTTTACCAGGTTAGACCACAAACACAATGACAGTAGCATCACTTAGCTTTACTAAAGAGCACCCAAAGAACTAATGGTTATGTGGGAACACATCAACCGTGTTATGCAATTAAATGCATTTTAATATAAATATATCTCACTATGCTTTATTTTTCTCCTTTAATCTCCTTGCCACTATTCTATATCAAGATCCAGTTATCAAGAAGACAGGCTTTATGAACCTGACAGAGTTGTGCAACACTCCGCCTCATCGTTCCTCAGCCATTAAAAAGCAGGGCATTTATTAGCTTAAATAAATTCCTATTTCAAATGTTTGATCATGTTGCAATAGTTTCAAATGTGTTTTTATTTTTACTTTACAGTAGGGTTGGGTCTTAATTCACATTTACAGTATGCAAACATATTTTTAAAAATAGAATAACTTTTACTTTAATTACCTCAATAAAAAAAATCTGTTGTCCATAAAGGCTGTTATTCTTGCTAAGCTGGAAACCAAAGATGATGTAGCGCTATGTGCAAATAAAGCCACAGATGGGTTATGACTCTCTGAACAGAGACTCTTATGGTTCCATTTTTTGTTGGGTGCATTTAGTTATTCAAAACCTCATTGTTATTTTATTTATTTATCATGTTTTTTATTAGGTTGAGGTTACTTGGCTGTCTGCGAAATAATCAAAAAGCAGTCCTATAACATTAGCAGGTAAACATCCCTTCAAAGTAAATTCATTTTTGCATGTATGAACTAGGTTTAGCAAAACGAAATTACTCATATTGCCAGCGATCTGCGTCATAAACATTAAACACATCTAGCTGCAGGTCAGGTGTGTCTGAACTGTTTGACTGTGGGTTCCACACACACTGCACTGAGCAGGGAGGCCACAGCAGAACAGAAATAATATTGTTCCTGGTTGTGTGGAGGTGTGGCCATGTTTATAAGTGCTGTAAACCAATTAAAAAACAATATATTTTTTTCTGATTTATTTCTTTACTCTCATTAACATAGCTCTCTGTCTTTAATCACTCTTTGGCTTGCTTGATGAGCCAAAGAGGAGCAAACAACTTTGAATAGTGCATTTGTCCAGTGGAAAATCTAATCCTACTTGACAACTTCTACTTCTTTTGACTGAGTAGTTGTCCCCATTTAAGCAAAGCAGGGAGAAGTAGATCCCCACGTCCACATGTGTAAATCAAGACAACCATTAGACCCCTACAGTAAACTCTACTTTCTCTTTATTAGTTCCTATTACATCTCTGAATATAAGAAGGCAGGTAACAACTCCCATTGCTGCCTTTAACTTAGATGACAGATAGACGAACCACAGTAATACAAAAAATGTAAAGATAGATTGTAATTTCACTGGCTTAATTTTGTCTACATGATAGGAGTGTTAGATGTGCTGTTCACTGTAGTCAATATTACCCTGTTACTGAAAATTGCCAGAGATGCAAAATAGTGTCACAACAGCCAGTCCAAGAGCTGCAGCATTGCTCTAAGCCGTTTGACACTCAGCCTGTATAAACTGAGCAGGTGCTACTGTTAAATTTTTTGCATTAGTATACACCTCAGATAGCAAAACAGCACCACAAAACAGGGCCGCTGCCATGAAGCAACTACATGCTGCTGCATCCACATGACTCTAAATTGAGCTTTACCAATAAATTGTCTTATTTTTGTGCCTCATGTGATTGCTGACAGCCTGAGAGCCTGTAACTCCATCTCTGTTGCACTACTGTACATCACAGTACTGGCAGTCGTGCTGCACATTCTCATCCTTTAGGGGAACTGTTAATGGAGGTAGAATGAGGGTGGAATTACCCTCTCAGCCCACACACACTTCTGAAATCCCTCATTTCTCCTTATTTTACAACTAAATCAAATCCTAGGCCTAACCAAATAAAGAATGTTTAATATGTTCTTTTGAAAATGTATATGCTTTCAAAGACATCTATTATAAATTCTCTCAATTAAACAGAGACTGGCATAGCAGACACTGAAGATTTAGACTCAGTCTCCCCAATTTTCACCTCCAATTAACTGATTAGTCTCCCATTTCTTCTCCATCAGTGCAGTGACCTGGATTTTGGTAGGATAGTGATGGTCATCCAGGGCGGGATTTGGTGAGGGGGGCCAAATCATTTGAGGACAGCGGAACCATAAATCAGCACCAGCAGGAGAGAAGAGTGAGGGGGGATTTATAAAGATGTTGTGCTCAGCGAGCCCACTTGTGGACACTGTGATGAATTCACAAGCACATTGCCAAGGCAAACTACTTCATTATACCATGGCCCAGTGGCCATTAATCTCCCTGGGAGGCCAGCATCCTGGGGGATTGCCAGACCAGAGAATTTATTCAGGCCTGGAGGTACCCATTTCATTAGCCATTCAATCTGTTCAATCCCCCCTCTCTTCTTCATCTCTTTCTCACTTTATTTTAACTTGCTACTTTCATGGTTTACATTGTTTAATAAATAGTAGCTCACTCTCTTTTTTTAAATCTCTGTGTGTCATCAGTTTAATAAATTATATACTCACAAAACATTCTTCCAAATTTAACAGAAGTCATATAATAGCGTTTTTACATATAGACTGGATTTGGCTTTAACTGGAATTGTATTAACAAATAGTATTCTAGTTTGACACATGCATACAGTGCTATGAAAAAGTATTTCCCCCCTTTCTGATTTCGTACTTTTTTTGCATATTTTTTGCACTAAAATTATAAAGACCATCAAACAAATTCAAATATTAAACAAAGATACCTATGTAAATGAAAACTGTTTTTAAACGATTTATTCATTAAGGGAAAAGCTGTCCAAACCTGCCTGGCCATATGTAAAAAATGTATTGCCCCTTAAACCAATAACTGGCTATTGCAACTGCAGTCCAACATTTGCAATAACTGGCAATGAGTGTTCCACATTGGTGTGGATGAATTTTGGCCCACTCTTTTTGCAGAATTGCTTTCAGCCACACTAGAGTGTTTTCAAGCTTGAAAGGCTTGTTTAAGGTCATGCAACAGCATCTCAATTCGATTAAATCTGGACTATGACAAGGCCACTCCAAAACCCTAAGTTTGTTTTAGTTTGTTTTTTGTTGTTGTTGTTATTGGAGCCATTCAGAGAAGGACTTAATAGTGTGTTTTGAATCATTGTCCTACTGCATAGTCCAAGTACTTTTGAACTTGATGGCCAGACATTCTCCTTCCAGATTTTCTAGTAGGGCACAGAATTCATGATTCCATGAATTATGGCAATTTGTCCAGATCCTGACGCTGCAAAGCAGCCCTAAACCATCACATTACCATCACTATGTTTGACTGTTGATATGATGTTCTTTTTATGAAATGTTGTGTTAGACAGGCAGGTTTGGACAGCTTTTCCCCTTAATAAATGAAACCATAATTTAAAAGCAGCATTTTGTGCAATAAACAGTCTGTTATGGGAAAAAAAAAAAAGCACAGCACTCAATGTATACCTTATAGTCACAACATACAACTTGTGTTTTGTAAATTTGTAATCTTATGAGTATGGGTTTAACTGCTAACATGTACACACAAAGACAAGAATACAATCAGAGGAAAATTTAAAAGAAATGTGATCTCATCTTCAGCAAAGTAGTATGGTGCTACAATGCACATTCTATTAGTTGCAGTTTTATGGCCTATATCCAACATGCAATGCAGCATAACATACCTTACATTTACCAGGTACGGCACACACAAAATAGTTATTTTCAAGTGTTGCAAAGTACACACATCAGATAACAACACAACAAACCTTTTTAACCAGCTCAATCAAAAAAAAAAAAAAAAACCAAAAGAGTATACTGACAGCCATACAATGGGAGGACCCCACATGGGTGTATCACCCACAACTACAAATCCAGAAGCTACAAGTACAAAATAAACATTTGAGGAAGGCACTTGGTATGACAGGACTAGAAGGTGCTGGAAAGATGATTACTCCTATAAAAACTGGAAGATGGTGGTTTCAGAATACAGCTCAAAATAGATAAGCCACAAACATTACAGCTACTCCAAAGCTGTAGTCTAAATGCTCTGAAAGATTCAACACAAAATGCTTTTGCTACAACAATTGACTTATTGTCTAGCCGCACACTATTTTTTTCAGGTTTTGTTATCTTTTAAAAATATGTTTGTTTAAAACGTAAATCTTGCTTATTGTAAATTTCAGCAACTTGCTAAATAGTCTTGAAAACCCATGAGAAAATTTGAATTGAATTAAAATTACATGCAAGTGCTTCCGGTAGCTGTGGATAAGGGCTGCGCAACATTCAGGAGTAATTCTGGACCATTCTTTGTTAGAGCTCACACTAATTCTTCGGATATCTGGTATGAACACCTCTCGGGGTCATTCCACAGAATTTCTACTGACTTGAGGACTAGACTCTGAATGTGACAATTGAAAAGGTAGATTTTGTGTCTCCAAAGACATTCTGTAGGAAATTTACTTTGCCGTTTAGGATCATTGTCCTGCTGCATCACCCAACCTCTACTGAGACTTAGCTGGTGGTCAACCTCACTGGCATTATCCTGTTGGATACCTTGAGGATTCATTCTCCCCTTCTTGATGGCAAACTGTCTAGGGCCCTGTAGCAGCAGGAGCCCCAAATCACAATGCTCTCTCTATCATGCTTCGCCTTTGGGATGATGTTTTCATGTTGGTTTGCGGGTCTCTTTATGTGAACAATTCAACCTTAGATCCATCATTCTACAAAACTTTTTTCCCCCAACTTTGGTACCGTCTTCTCTCTTCTCTCTGGATAACTTCAGATGCTACGCAATGTTTGGTTGTTCTGTTTTTTTGTTTTTGTTTTTTTGTAAAAAAAAAACATGAAAAAGCACTGAAATATGAAATGTCAAGGCTGGTAATGTTTTATCAGCTTAGGAATATTGTTTTGTTGACATTTGTGACTTTGGTAAAGCTGAGCTCACATTATTACCAAAACCAGGAAACAGTGCCATTAATTTTTCCTGCTACTATATCGCCTCCGTGTATTTCGAATGTTTCCCCTATAAAAGTGTAGCCAGCTGGGAAACAGTTGTGCAGTTTCTTATGTACACCACTAGAAGGCGTACATGGTGCTCCATTGGAGATACGCCGTGAGCACAAAGGACGCTGAAATTTTTTGACTGCTGCACTGATGCATTTATTAATTGTCCACAGAGTTGGACTGTTTTATCAAGACAGGAGCCAACACAAATTGTTTTTTTCTTTTGCATTCAGTTTTTGTTTTGTTTTTTTTTGCTGAATACCAGTTTTGTTTTTCTTGGGCCGGCTTTTCTTTGACCAGGCCACAATAGAAAAGGCTTGGAAGTCAAATACACACTCATTTAGAATCATCTGCATTTAGAAGTAAGCCATGTTCTTCTTCTCCCTGCTTTAATTTGATCAATTTCTGACACCTCTGGTAAGTGAAAATATCGCTTTTAATGGATTTCATATGTTCACTAAAGTTTATGCAGATAAAGCATTGTTTTCTTTTTCTATTTTTCTTTTTTTGCTTTTATACACCACCACAAAAGATTTAAAATAAAACAATGAAGACGTGATCAAAGCGTAAACTTTCAGCTTTATTTTAAGAGGTTCCAAAAAATATGGCATTTACCATTTATGAATTGCAGCCTGTTTAAGCGGAGTACCTCCATTTTCAGTGGCTCACTAGTATTTAGGCAGGCGACTTTAAAGATGTTAACTGACCAGTTGTGGTCAATTCCCTCCTTAGTTCAAGAGAAATTAAGTAGATGAAAGGTCTGGAATTGATAACAGTTCAGTTAGCATTTGTTGTTGTTTTTTACTGGAGCTTCCAATATGAAATCTGAGGAGTTTTCAATGCATGTGAATGAGGCCATTATCATGCTGAAAATGTAAAAACCTTAGATGTGGCTCAACAGTTTGGGACATCCTTAAAGAGAAAGAAAGCCCTGATGAGATCAAAATATTGAAAGGCCATGAAAGACAACTAAAGTGGATGATTGCAGAACCCTTTCCTTGGTGAGGAAAAAAACTTCACAACATCAACAGAAGTAAAAAAAAACACACCAGAGAAGGCAGGAGTAACATAAAAAAAATCTACAATCAAGAGACCCCTTCATGAATGTACTGTAAATACAGGCAGTTTATAAAAAAAGGTAAAACCATGGCAACAGATTAGACTTTGCCAGAAAACCTTCTAAAAAAGTGTCCCATCTTCTGGACTGAAATTCTTTGGACTGATGAAACCGAGATTAACTTATACCAGGATGAGGGGCAGCTCAAAGTATGATGAAGGAAAGGAACAGCTCATGATATAGATATAGATATAGATGGAATTATTTCATCAACCATGCTCTGTCCCTGTGGACCCCTTCCACTTTAAACACTTAACAGGATAAATAAATAATGATGGCTTGCGAACTGTGTGAGTGTTAACATTAGCAGCACCAGCCGCAAGCTCCAGGTCCCACAGCAGCAGGAGACCTTAAAGCGAATAATTTGATTCCGCTCAGACCACCGCACTGTAGCCATTCGCCAAGTAGATTATGGGCCTTCAAGTCACAGCCAGCCCTGAATTGTAAGTCTAGGTCTCAGTGGCTCTCAGCACAACTCCTTTGAGAGAAATAGCAGGACAGGCACAGAGAGGGAAAAGGACTGACATTTATGAGAAAAGCTAAATGAGCAAATATGACCAATAGCCTCTTTATCTCTAGGTCTCTATAAGACAACAACTCCACAATATATCAGTTATCAGTGAGAAAAAATATGTGCACAATGACAGGAAATGCTGCTTACCTTGAAGATTGCAAATTGGTGTTTACAGAAACTCATGTAAACAACTGTCGCCCTGCAGCTTGCAGTTGTCAGATCATGGTAGTTCATGGTTCCTTCTTTTTTTGACCTTCAGTCCTTAACAAAAAAAAAAAAAATTTCAAAAAAAAAAAAAATCACTTAATTCAGTGTGATAAAGTAAGTGTTTAAATTTTTTTTAGAATTGAAATCTGCTGGGTATATAAAATATGAATAACAAAACTGACTTTTGCTCTGTATAAAGGCAAGGTTATCTAGAAGTCTTAACAAACAAATATATGTCCATTATGAATACATGAATACCTACATATTGCTCATTATTGTAGTTGCTCATTTATCCATTTACCATCATGACCTCAGAACTCCATCATTATTTACTCGACTTTGGTCGGCATCATTACGATCAGTTGTTCTCTCCTAGTTCCCAACAGAATCCTTGAATCTATCTCAGCACTATATCCCTGAAGTGCCAACACCATTTCAACATCTGTATTAAAACACATCAAGGCTAAAATGTTCTGCAGCTTCTAGAAGCAGACCCAGTTTTTACGCTGATCAAATAGCTAAACAGAGAGCTTAAGTGTTTGTGTGTGCAGTTATCTGTTTATGCAGAGCCAGCATCCTGAATTTGGAGCTTATTGTGATAACCCTATTAAGATGTCAGGCTTTAATTCAAACGTCTTTTCTGACAAAAAATAATCAACAACATCTTTCCCTAAACCTTTTCTTTTGTTTCTTTGTAAGCTCAGCATGTTCTGACTCAACTTTACACCCAAGATTTTACTCTGAGCAGGATTTGGTAAAACCCTGGAGAAAGCAAACAGACACCACTGTTTGATCTATAGTGCCATCTCTTCACTGAAGAGAGGAAAGAAGCATCAAATTCCCCTGAAATGACAACTGAACATCAATCAACATCAACGTAGTCCCCACCCCTCCAATGTGACTGTAAAAGCCATATTGATTTTCACCCAGATTAAGGATACTGTTGGGAGCAATATAAACATACAAGCTTAAGTGTCCCAACCCAGTCATGAGTGATGTCTTTCACCATGTATAATCATACTGACACAGTGCATTCTGCAGGAGCTGGACTGAATTGTGGAAATTTAAAGCACTGAGAAGACCTCTGATAGACAGATATAGAAAGGCAGACATTACAATCCAAACTAAGTATAGAAAGACAGATGTCTGCCAGGTGCAGGTTACAGCATCTGAGTTGCTCCATATCTTTCTCCATATCATGTCACTGCAAATAAAATACCTTTCAGCTTTGTTGGCAGATATGTCAATTTTAAATCAACAGGCAAGCTCTAGTAGCCTATGTTAGATTAACATTGTTTTGGACATGTAATATGATAAATGAACAGTTTTTCGTGACACTGATTATAGTAGAGTACATAAGATAAATGAAGATTGAAAAAAACACCTCATAGTATAAAAATTATTTTGTTTGTTTTTTAAACCTGTGCTTAACATCCCAAGTCACAGAGACAGCTAACCGTTAGCTAAGTGTGTATTAAGGTGCCATGTAGCTAGTTTTTCTACGCCTAGCAACTTAGCAAGTTTGACAAAAAAACGTTTTCTGCAATGAGTAATTACAGTTGTTGGCATTTTTTTTTGTTCCGATAGCTAACTTAATAGGCTATGGTCACCACTGAAAGTACAGTGTGATGGGGGGCATTTTTTATGACAAAATCACCGCTGCTTACCGAAATTAGTCATGTGGGCCAACTCCTGCGTCATCCGTACACACCTGCAATGGGACCAAACTAATTTACTTCTTCTTCTTCTTCTTTTTTGGCGGTTAGCATTACCTTAGAAAGTGCATTTACCACCACCTACTGGACTGCGTCTTACTATATCTAATACGATTCTGAATACAATAAAATTGCCTTCCTGTTTCATTAATATCGCAATAATCTTGTGAAGATTTATACATGCTTTACTGTTTTGGCTTTGGCTTTACCCAATGTTATATCCATCTTGACCTTCTAAAAAATTTTCAAACTAATTTTGCGCATGCGTTCCAGACTAGTATACGCGTGTAGTATTTCTCATCAGCTTGCTTTTTTTCTATCAAATCTTTATTTAAACTTCAGGATTTATGCAGACAACGAAGCAATAGAATATAAACAAAAATAAATAATTAAGAAGTTTGTAAAAGTCTCACTGCAGCTTATTCCCCTCTAAGTTCAATGCCATAAAGAATATTGAAATTGAAAACCTTTGGAGATGTTTCAAGAATCTTGTTTTAACATTGAAGATTTTTCCCAATAACATAATACAGCTGAATAAAGATCAAGCTTGTCATCACTGAGTACAACAACAAAGATTTTTTCATAATCTGCTTTTCCAACTAATGGTGCATGGTGAGCATCTGCTTCTTCTTCTTTGGCAGCTGGCATACTTTATGTCTCATTACTGCCTCCTTTTGAGTTTGTACCTCCTCAAAGCCTGTTTCCTTTATAGTCTGTATATTGTCCAGTCCAGTTGTCTTTAGAAAACTCTGCTTTGCCATCCACACTGTCTCCACATTTCTTATACTACAAACTCTGAGTAATCATCTCTCTCCTTTGTCGTCTGCCCTGACAATGGCCACAGCAACCTGTTAGATGCTTTTTGACGATGAACAGGTATTAAGGTTAGTGTGTCCAATTCTCAGTCTTCTGTTTAACCCTCTGCTTCTCGTTATACTTCCTTCCTTCTGAATTGTGTATAGATGCTGTGCTTTTGTTACACTATACCAATACCATTGCTTCTGTTGATTTATTTTCCCTCTCCAGTGCTTTTCTCTTCAGATTTTGACTAATATTATTATTAATATTAATTTTAGACTAATATTAACTTCAATTGTTTTTTTTAGTTGGTTGTTTTTCTAGTTTATCTACTCTATCAGTTCCTGTGATACCTGAATGTGACTGCACCCACATGAATGTGGCCTCCTCAGACAGATCTCATAGATATAGTCACCATTTCACAGTTGGTCAAAATCTATGTTGTTATTTGACCCCCATTCAAACCCAAAGCTAATTTTTGTTTCCTTTTCGTCTCCCAGCATGTCTCCAAGGCCTTTTTTGTTGGATGGCTGTCTCCATGACCCCTCAGATTTATCCAGTAGTTGGCAGGTGGTGATGTTTTGATCTATGAATAGCCATATCAGTGCATACTAGTTACATCAACAAACACATATATTTTCCCTGTAGTTGTGTCTCCTGCTTTGAGGTCATTGCTAGCGGCATCTAAGTCATCATTTAAGTCCCTCATATTTACTCTGTGAAGCCAGATGCACACAGGCACCTACAGTGCGAGTAAATACATGTTCACATACACATCCACTCACTCTATCCAGATTTTCTTTCCCCCAGCTGAGCAGCAATGCTGAGACCACGGATCCCAACGGCATTAATTGATGCTTCGTGCAGCCCTCGGGTCTCTGAAGGTTGAATTCCTGACCTTTGTGGTCTCCTAGTTGAGGGCTGCTGTGAAAGATAAGTCTGTTAGCATTTTGTCCTATAAAACTTACATCTAGCTCATAATCTATCATTACACAGATAAATGGAATACCACTAAATGTACCACCTGAAAAATCTGAATACTGTATAATTTTTCTATGCTATATTGTTGTTAATGCTAATGTTTCTTTTCATTAAGGGTCCATCCTTTCTGCACTACCTTCTGGGCATCGATACATAATATAGCAAATGGAGAAATCAACTACATTAATTAGTAATAGTAGGAAAATGGAGTTAGGGGGAAACCATTGGGGATAAGAAAGAGGTACAAAGAAGAATGATACATGAAAACACAGATAACAAAGTTTGAGGAAAATGGAGAGAAGCTGTTTTCAAACAAAATTACACACAATCAGTGTTTAATTTTGTTCAACATTAAGATTAGATGAGCCCTGAATAAGCATGCACTTGAACTTGGCTAAATGCTGCTCTTATACATGTGATAGGTTTGGGGGAAAACAAGCTATTAGAGCCAGTTCAGGTAAACAAAATAGGTCTCCAACAGGAACAAGCAGCATTGAAGGTTTGGGTGGGTGGGCATCTTTGAAGTGGCTCGGAGTATTCCCCTGACAGTTCTGAGATATTTATTTGAATAATGTGCAGGTTCACACCCGAGTGAGCAGAGATCTGTATGGTAGGTGGGAAGATGACAGGGTTTAATTTTCAACTCTACTGAGGGGAGTTGTGAGAGTGAGGGAGGGAGCAAGAGAAAACAGAAACAAGGGAATTAAAGAAAGAGAGACAAGGGGAGAGAAATAAAGAGCTACACATGAGATGAGAAAGGCAGATGGAGGTGTATCAGGTTCCCTAAAAACATTTTGACATTTTAAACCTACGGCCGTTTGCAGGCAGTAAATAAAGGGAAACGAATCAATAACAGTCAGTGATAAGGGGATAAAGCAGCTAAATATAAAATACAGCCTAACAAAATGGTATGGATTTCCAATGGGGCCACGTGACACTGCTTTGAAATGCAAATAGTAACTTATGCACACTGTCCTTCTCATGCCTGGCCACCTATTGATCCACTAAAACAAATTCTATTGATCATTGAATATTTAATGGTGATAATTAAATCTCATGGAGGTACTTACACTCCATTTCCAGTTTTCATCGTCTTACTCAGGAGACCTGCCTTTGACTCAGTGAAGCTTAGTGAAGAATGGCATACAGCTAGCTGCAGTAAAACAACGGCTGTTTCTTGTAAACTACGTGTGTTCTAATTGTGGAAGCCAGTTATGGGTTAATGTTGTAAAATGTTTCTGCTTTAAGGCTTAGATAAC
>OMLM01000425.1:1284-13343 GCA_900302695.1 Helostoma temminkii
GGGGGGTAGGTGTGGGGGGTTGCCTGGAAATCGAAGTTTACAGGAAACCCACTCATGCTGTTCAGCATTTGCTGTTTGATTCCCACCACCCACAAGAACACAAGCTGGGAGTAATTATAACTCTTCACCACCAGGCTGAGAATCTGCCGACTACTGCTGAGATCAAAGACAAGGAGCACAAACATCTTGGGAAAGCTTTAAAACAGCATCACTACCCAAACTTGGTCTTTGTTGAAACTGTGAAAATGTAACAGACTGATGTAAAGAGCAGACACTATAATTATTTCATACATGGCCAAAGTGACGGTACAGTATTCACAGTAGAAACATGACATTTTATATGGCACTAAGAATAATTTTGTGTGTACAAATGTACAATAATAATTACAATATAGATTTTTTTTGAAAGAGTGAGGTGTATTTAACAAATGATTTAACTAGAAAGTAAATCAGCACACCAACTGGTCGTATTCAAGTCTCCTCACTGGATAAACACTTCCTCTCTCTGGATGAGTTTCCAACAGTCTGTCCAGCACAAAACCATGTCTCCGCTGAGAGAGGGACTGTGTGATTAATTTATGGTTATAGTTATGCTCTATAACATTAATAGCTCTGGACTGGATGTGCTTTTGGGTCAACATGCATGTATGTATGAGTGTGTTTGTGTGTCTCATTGCTGTTTCCATGGCAGAGTTTCACTAAGCTTTTTCATTCTTCGCTCTCTTTTCTCTCCTCTCACAACACCTCCGTGCATCACAGCTTTCAGACTCCTCCGCTTTTTGTTTCTCAGCTTTTTGATTGACATGCAGCAGCCTACTTCCCTCAACTGTGTCTTTTATGCCCCATGGTTCTCTGCACACTCTTCCTCTCTCATGTTTCCATTTTTAGGATGTCTCAGTGATGTATCTGTCTACCGTCTCTTACTTCCTAGAGTTCACTTTTCATTCACACATATGTGACCATAAAAGCTTACAAAATAGAGTTCTTCACATATATAGTGCATGAATACATCCTCAAGTTTACATAACTCATTGCTATATCTGTCTTTTCAAGTCACTGCACTTTTTCCATTTTTTTAAGAGACTAATCTCACCCGTTATTCACCCATAGCATAACAACATAACAGACTTGTTCTCTGTTAAAAATTGCCCAAACTGTAAAATAAATTGAACCATACACAATTTCGTTGCCAATGAAATTGTTACTTAACATGAAAATAACTTTAAAAACCTGTTCAAATGCCTTTGCATCTGCAGGTTTATATAACACAAAATCTTATGCCAAGAAAAATATAACACGAACGGAAGTATGAGCACGACTGATTAGGATGCTAACAAAACATTGCCTTATTTTTAAATTAAGCACAAGGACTGCTCACTGCCCAGACTGTGGCAGCTTCCTGCCAGAAACCAAAATCTGGGTGTAAACATGACTCAGATCACCCTGTTTGGGTTTGTCTCATGAACAGGGATCACTGTCAAATCCTGCAGTTTCCCTCAGAAGTCTGTGCTAAAAACTGTGTACTGAAACAAAAACCTAAACCAAACAAGTCAGCATGGGTTCCTGAAAAAAGTGATGGTTGCGGCTGTGAACATATCAAAAATCAATGTGGATTTTCATAATGTTGGGTTGAGATTTATGCTACAGTCATATAATGTCATTTCACAATAGTTATATCTATTAAATATATCTGCATTAATGGAGTTATGTCTCATATTCCCAACACCTGCTTGCTCCTGCCCACCAGTTTGAGGTGGGTGGAGGAAGTGTTGATATATTATTCATTTGTTGCCGCACATAAATGATTGTACATTAAATTAAATCAATCAAAAAGCTGCTGACAGAAATGGGAATAGCCAGTCAATATTTGCTTGCATACAAGCAGAGATGTAGAGCCAGTGCAGTCGGGTTTGGTAGTATTCCTAAAGATTTTGCCAAAGGGCCCTTGCAATGAATCATGGACCACCTATATTGATGAAATGTTGGCATGAAATACTTCAACAAATCAAAGTAGATATTTGTTTTTGTTGAATATATGTGATTACCTCATATAAAATGCATACAATTGTTTGGTAGTGTGTTTGTTTGTAATTTGATTTAGGAAAAGCTTTTTTCTGATTGTTTCTGCTACTCTAGTGTTCAAACCAGATAATGTCAGGTTCTGATGCAGACAGCTTCAAATACTCTCTCTGTCTTGTGTTGATTTGGCTTCTCAGTGTTACCGTAGTGGGAGCCCTAGTGTTTAGGATCATCAATAATGTGTACGTAGCACTGGTCCTTGTATCTGTGTACTGCTGTCTGCTTTGGGGGATTGCAGGAAATGAACTGCTGCTCTCAGATGGCTCATCTTTTCCTTCATAATCATTTACTGAATGTTCCCTGTTATTTGTCTCTCCTTTTTTGTTTCCTGCTCTTTGTCTGTGTGCACTGAAGTGTTTGCTAATTTGCATCCCTGCAAGCACATGAATATATAATACTTTATGTAAAGTGCCTGGTAATACAACTACACCACTCATTTGAGGTTGCTGCTCTCAATAGATTCTGACATCAAAACATTACATAAATTAATTAAAGTGGTCAACTTAAAAATACTACATCTTGTTTCCTTTCTAATGAAAAGTCTGAAAAGGTGTTAAAGTGTACCTGTGTCTAAATCACTCTAACCATCTGATGATGATCACCCTCATTGCTCAATGCTTCAGTCACGTGACGATAGTAATCCTACTTGGGTCTGAATCAGCTTCTAAGCCCTCACAGTGCAGATTAGCACAGGAAAAATACAGTAAGAGAGTAAGAGACTGTGTAAGTACAGGTACCAAGGCTTCCCTGCTTCCTGTAGCAGTCTGTAGCGCTGTAGTCATGCCTCACTATAGCGCCATCTTTTACTGCTCCTCTACGACCTGACCTCATTGGCACTGTTACAATAAAAAGCCTTTATAGTCACATGCAAATGAGGAAGTCTTAAGAGGACATTCAACTGTCATCAAAAACAGTTTAAGTAGCTACTGTACAATTGAATACATTAAGATCCAGCTCTCAGGATCCCTAATTTAAATGTTTAAGTAAATAATCGTGTCTCTCGCAATCTGTGCGAGCCCCTCATTTGTTGTAGTGGTGTCTATTTGAAATAGAGCCATGTGTGTAGAGTGAACAGAGAAAACAAATCTAGAGAGAAAGAAGAGAAGCTCTGTATTTTCTGTGTTTGATTACAGAAGAAATTGCTTTAAACGGTGATATTCTGTTATTTATTTTAACACTGAGCTCATCATACTGACCATAGGTTTCAAAGTTTCTATTCTAGGAAATTTGTGTAAATCTTGTACTTTGAGGATTTATAGCACCACAGGAACCAAACCAGAGTGTTGGATGAGAAGAAGATACAGATAAATGCAAACATATGCAACAGCAGTGTATTAAATTTAGAAAGTATACTATTCTATAAGACACCAAAGATCACTGTCCAATATTGCATTTGCATCTAAAGTAATGTGACATAAAAATGTATATGGATTATAGACATATTTCTTAAATATTATGTTTGCATAATAATTGGTAAACAGTAAGTGGAATTTGCACAAACCAATAGAAACTAATTGTAGTTAGGGGTATATTTAGCTTTAAAAGCTATATTAGTATATCAGTATATAGTTTACATAGAGTTATTGTGTCAATTATTATGTAATTTAATCATGAATCATATGAATCGATATTTTTATCCATATTTTACAGAAAATGTTTAATTTTAAATCTTAAATTTTTTAAGACAAACTTGTAGGTAGTTTGTCAACTGTCTATATTTCTCTTTTACCTAATTCTACTGCTGTTCTCTTTCATTTGTTGCTTTGCATCACAGAATATATTTTACATGAATAGTACAATGCACTTCCCTGCCGGTAATGTAAACCTACGTGAGACATAGTAGCTGCCACTAACAAGCCATTGCGATCTTTTCTGAAATGCACATGCCTTGCATGTTAAAAATAAAGCATCTGTCTTGTTGTGCACCCACCAATGTGCATAATTATTAGTCTTTGTGCTCTTCACATGCATGGCCAGTGATCCCATTACCTCCATGGAAACAATAAAGGGTTATGAGAAAGCATCCACAGTAACCTGGTCTCCCTGGTAAAATGAATGTCTATTGCTCATATAATGGGGTATATTTGTAAGCCACCCTTCCATGCCATTGCATTGTCCTTAAACAATGAGAGAGTGACTTATTCCCTAAAGCAAGACTGAGCCATTCATTTTAATCCTGCATGTTAGGAATTATTTTAGTCTCAAGAGTTTACATAGGATAATAGGCATGTCCAAAAACAGATATGACAGCACTGTATGATGACAATGCTGTATTATTTTTATTTTATGATGATTTGGACCTTAGTTTTCCATGTAAATATGTTTGGGTACACTCATGTAGCAGTCATAAAAAGTCAACTTTCTGTTGCATTCATCTGACAAGTTTGAATAATATGATCACTCAGCTAGTGTCATTGGCATGACTTAATGTCAAACAACTAAACTGGTATAAAACACTAATTTGACCCAGCACTATCTATGAATATTGAGTGTACATATATACAGTTCATTTCTTACAATACTGTATTTAAAAATTACATTTATTAAAATGCATATTTTTGATAGGACTGATCTCATTTGTGTGTTTATTTAAATTTTTGGCAAAACTGCACCTGCAAAAATCGATGAAATCTTTCTAATATTTTTTCTGTATTGCAGTATTTACATTATAATCAGTGTATTTATAATGTATGATTTCACACTTAATCATAACTTAACATAAAACCATTGGCATCTATAAGAGCAGCAATGGAGAATTTGCTACTATCTTATAAATTACACTGATGGATATGGATCAATGTACTGTGTAATTGTGTGTAACTCAAACATCACTGGTCCCAGGCACTACTAGTGTGAGTTTGATTAAACTGCATTACTGCTAAAGTGAATCATTTTGAATATGACAAAAGAGAAAAAAACATTGTACAACAACTATTTGGAATGTCTCGGGGGAAAAACTCACTATAATCACTAAATGTTACGTTTTAAGACATATTCTGCTATAACACCTTCTTGCGTTTGGTGAGAGGTTGAGTTGTATTTAGTTGCTAATTGACTCAGAAGACACAGAATCACATTTGGTTTCTTTACTCTGTCTTTTTTATTCACAGGAGAACCACTGTCGCAGGATAAAGATCCTTGGGGATTGTTACTACTGCGTTTCTGGACTGACCCAACCCAAGACTGACCACGCACACTGCTGTGTAGAGATGGGTCTGGACATGATTGACACCATAACGTGAGTGATCATATTCCTGGATCTTTTATTAAGCAGTGCTATTTGTATAGCTTTATACTTTAAAACAATTAAAATAAGATACATTTTATTAGTGTTTGCATTCATCAGGAAATGCTTCCATACAGGCGCTGTAGAGGCTGAAAGACTCTTTATTTAATTCAAAGCTGAGTCCACAATAAGAGATTACAAGTGTAAACTGCAGCCTGATAAGCCATGTGTGCTGTGAGTGAATTTTAACAAGGAACATTTGAGAAAACAGAAGTACAGTTGGCTGATGAGAAAAAAAAGCTATTTTGTTAAGCCTGAAAGTTATCTGTTTTTTAATTATTATTTAGTTAGTTATTTAACAGAGTAACAGAGGTGGTAAGTAACTAAGTAATTTTACTCAGGTACTGTACTTGAACATTACTAGAGTTTTTTTATGTTACTTTTACTACAAATCAGAAGAAAATATTGTACTTTTACTCTATTACATGTATTTTAACAGAATTACTTATTAGTTATTTTTGCAGTTTTAGATTCTTATAAAAACTATTGTAAATTAATAAAGTGCTCATGTATCATTTATGGATTGACTGTCAGACCCACCATTACCAACTGTTATTGTTGTTTTACAGTTGGTACATAACACATTTTCACCTTTGACAATTTGTCAAACTAATCTAAACAACATTTTTACATTTCTGTTATCAACAGCAACAAATCCTACATTATTTTAAATACACAGTTTCCTTACTGGAGTACTTTTATTTTTGTACTTTAATTTAGATCATGTGCTTTAGTACATTTATTAAAGTCAAAAAAATTAAAGGGTACTTACTACACAAATACTTGTACTTTTACTGTATTGAGTTTGTGTGCTTTATACACCTCTGGGGAGTAATACAGTATATACCCTAACCCTAACCACCTCTATGTGCTCCTTGCAGGTCAGTAGCCGAGGCCACAGAAGTCAACCTAAACATGCGTGTAGGCCTGCATACAGGTCGAGTACTGTGTGGAGTACTGGGCCTCCGCAAATGGCAGTATGATGTTTGGTCCAATGATGTAACCCTGGCCAACGTGATGGAGGCTGGAGGACTACCTGGGTCAGTATTGGACAGTGTACATGAACACAACCCTCAGCAACTATGGACAACAATTTTCTTTACCTGCTCTACTGTGGTGCTACTCTGAATTTGTTCAACCCTTATTTTTTTCTTTATGTTTTTCTTATTGTGCTACCAAGGGTCCAAATCTTAAAGCACACACAATGAATGAAATAATCAAATTATGTGATATAATGTTGTGTCTTCTGATCTTACTGTGCATCTCAGGAAACGAGTGCATGTTCCTTAGCCATACAGTAAAATTTTTACTTGTCTGCATAAAAATAAGTTGTCATTACTGACCAGAGCCAAAGGGTTAGGGGTTAGGGTTAGGGTTAGGGGTTAGGGTTAACCCTAACCCTCAAACTTTACTTTGACAGACTCCTGTAGCACTTGATTCTTCTTGCTCACTTCAAAATTAATCTAATTGCCGTAAATGCAGAAGTTGTGAGACTATTTGTGTTGTGTATTTTGTTTGCGTCACAGAAAAGTACACATCACCAGATCTACTCTGGAGTGCCTAAATGGAGACTATGAGGTGGAGCCTGGAAACGGTCATGAAAGGAACGCCTTCCTCCAAAAACATGAAATTGAAACCTTCTTTATAGTGCCATCTCACAGACGGAAGGTATTGTATTGTTTTTCTTTTCACAGGATAATATTCACAATTTTTACAAAATATTCACAAAATATTTAAAATAGTGCATGTATTATGACAGCTAAATTTGGGAAGATGAGACTTCATTAATCCCTGCACTTAGCTCAGCCTTTTAATGTGTTCTGAACATATTTTAAAAGCTTCTGCAGGTTGTATGCTAATCCATATTAACTGTCCTACGTGGTAAGTAAAGGTAGGCTAGGCTGAAAAAGAAAACATAGTTCGACCAGACTTTACCTTGGTGCTAAGATCTACAAAAATCTTCTTCAAACAGAAATAAACAGTGGCTATGAAATTTGGCATGGAGTTCTCACACATTTGTTGTTGAGCTGATTCCACTTCCAGCCTGTAGTGGAATGGACCAGGGCTATAAAGAGATAGAACAACCCATGGCATCCATCATCTCAAATCTGCACAGTTCGTCAAACTTACAGAAATATGTGTGTGTGACACACACAAACTTGCGCATCGCCAACAGATGTGCCACAAGCAGCTGGAGAGGGAATTTCAGTCTTGTCTCTGTATCCATCAGGCCTCCTCTTCCTCTTCCTCCTCCTCTCTTCTACCTTTTATCTCTTCTGTCATCATTCTTTCTTGCAGCAGTTTTCATATTATGCAAGATAAGGTTGGCACATAGGTGACATGGATCCCTATATGAACCTGTAACATCCCAGTTGCGTGTGTTTTTCTTTGATATGCTGGAGACTTTGCTAATCCTCTTAATAGAGCTGATGGTTAGACTACATCAAAGAGACACTGCTCACAGAAAGATGTGCCCTGACTAAGGTTGTACAGGATAGGCTGCTCCTCACTCTGCTATAGTGTCTTTACTCACCTCTGCTTAAGGGCACACAACTTATGTTTCAAACTAATATTTTTTTTACTGACAAAAGACTTTCATCTGAGTCTTAATGAAGTTTTCTGATATAGCATTATAAAAGCAAATGAGGGCAAAATAAAAAAAACTATTTATTTCATTTTAAACAATTTCTGGTTAAAGTCCTGAGCCTGATAATAATGATTACATGCATGTGTGTGCATGACCATGTCTGGACTTGCATGCTGTCCAGTGCCTGTGCATGAATTATAGACCCTCACAAAATATATTTGATAGGATGGGGTATCATATCTTAATCCTTGTTCCCATTTCTTATCTGGTGACAGATATTCCCAGGATTGATTCTTTCGGATATAAAGCCCGCCAAAAAGATGAAGTTCAAAACTGTGTGCTACTTACTAGTGCAGCTTATGCACTGCAGGAAGATGTTCAAGGCTGAGATTCCCTTCTCCAATGTCATGAACTGCGAGGACGGTGATAAGGTATAAACTCTCAGTGTCTGTGTTGACGTTTCTGTGTTTGTTCGTACTGTGACATCAGGTAGCAAGTGTGA
Source organism: Helostoma temminkii (assembly GCA_900302695.1). Taxonomy (NCBI): domain Eukaryota; kingdom Metazoa; phylum Chordata; class Actinopteri; order Anabantiformes; family Helostomatidae; genus Helostoma; species Helostoma temminkii. The sequence continues at coordinate 9,739 of OMLM01000425.1, forward strand.
CTGTTTAGTCTCCTACTATGGAATAGACACTGTATAGAAAAGACTTATTTCTGAAGTCTGAATTTCCTGGATTTCTAAACACTGTAAATCATGGCATTATCTTTTCATTTAAACCACCACCTAAATTCTATTCTCTTTATTCAGAGTATTCTTTTAACATACATGAGTAATATTGTGATCAAAAGTACTTTGTATACATGTGCAGCGAGTGTCGACCAAAAAAGAAAACCACACACACACGCACACACACACACACACACAATTTAACATGAGGGCTCTGACTTGGCCATTTCACACTACACATGTCTTAGTTTAACACATAAGTGTGTATTCCTGTTTTTCTCCTCAGTTCCATAGCCTACTTAATGTGTACTCATGGCCATACGTGAGCATTTGCAAAATATTCTCTTGCATCCATAACTGTTACGCAAATGTACTGTGCACACTTGCATGTTTGCAGTACAGCAATTTAATGTATTTTTTTTCATGTTGTTTATATTTTTTTATAAATTAGATGAATTAGCCAACCACACTTCCAGGTAATTCAAGGGGCTTCACAGATATGCTCTTGCAACTGCACATGGCTTAGTCAATAAATAAATCTGGCTTTTGCAGGATGTATACTTTATAGTGAGAAGATGGTTAGATGTGTTCAGAGTGCACAGTCCTATCAGCTATAATAACCTCAGCGTGTTGCTCCTGCCAGAGATCAACATACAATTTCCCTTGCATATGCTGCCTGTGACACTGGCAATCTGGCTAAATGTCAAAGAGCTTATTTGACCTTGCGTGCCTGGAAAGACATCCTGTGGCCTGGCAGCTGTACAATTCTTACACCAGCGGTTTTAATCCAGATTTGCAGGTGTGTATGTGTTTGGGTGCACTATGCATTCATCACATTATGGGGATACAAAACGGATCCTTTTGAACAAAAAAAGGTCTTCACAAGCGTAATTGTTTATATCAGGGAAGACAAAGATAAGGGTTGGGTTATAGCCTTAAATAATGTACTTACAAAGTTAGTAAAAAGAGTTTGTGCGTGTGGATTTGTGTAGCACACATAATTTTAGATTAAACCACACTAAGACAGTGTCAAGAGCTGCTGTTTTACACATCAGATTATGCATCATCTTCCCGCTTTTATAGAGTTGACCTCAGTAGCTGTACCCTGTACAGCTTTCCCTCACACAACACTATTGTGTCTGCCCTTATGTGTACATTACCAGTAATGACAACACCTTGCAGCATATACATAAAGCAGATTAGTATAAAACAGACAAATGGAAAAAGCAAAAGAGGTAAAATGTTTAGTCATACATACACCTTCCACTGAATGGCAATTTTACATTCAGACCATGTACTCTTTGACTGAGTGAAGTAATATATGCATTCAAGACACAACTGGGAGCAATATGAGGGACAAAGGATGAATGACTAAGATTTTTAGTTCAGCACACATGGCTGCATGATGTGGACTGTTCTACATTGAGCATGATTTTGGCTGGACAGTGAAGTCAGCATCTGCAGCCCACAGAAGTGCTGTGTTGTAAATAAACACGAGTGTGATGGCACAGAGAAATATAGGATGGAAATAGGAAGAGAAAAAACTATTTAAGGAAGAAGAAAGGCTAAATGAAATGAGAGAAGAAGAAACAGGAAATAAAATAAGGAAGAAAGATGAAGCAGGGAATGAAAGAAGAAAGAAATAAAGAGTAGCGGGAAGCATATACTAAAGCAGGATGAGAAGATAAGAAGAATATATTGAAGGAACGGAAGAGGAAAGGCCAAACATATAGGAAAGAATATGGGAAGAAAGGAATAATAAATATACTGATGTATGGAATTAACACAAGCAGTTAAGGAAAGAATAAACATACAAACATACACAATACAATAAAGAAAGGAACTAAGAGAATATGAAAGAATATGTGACAATAAATAAAGACATACAGAAAACAGCGAAGTAGGAAAGAAAGGAAAAAATGTAGTGAGGAAGAGACAACAAATCAACAGAAGCAGGTAATGACAGAAGAAAAAAGAAAATTGTGGAAAGAAGGAAGTCAGTGAGCTATATACATTCATATCATAATTCATGTCATAAATCTCATGATCCTTTCTTTCCCTTTGCTCCCCTACTGTGCCACTCAGTTAAACCATGCTCACTTACATGTACACACACACACACACAAACTCTCTGCCATGTTAACTCTGGCTTCGCTCCAGTGTTTTGCAAAGGTGCTGACTTTGACTGGTAAAGATACTTAGACACAGACGCGTGCATTCGGTAATGAAGTTAAATGCAAAAACAATGTTCTTATTTGAAAGTATAATTATCTGCCAGTGTTTGTTGTTGACACTTTTTCACTCTTGCATCTAATATGATAATACTCCAGTAGTGCAGATAATGCAGGGTACTGCAGCCTAATAATCACAATTGTTTTTCAAGTTTTACCTTTTCAATAAAGATTTTTTTTTCATGCCACCAGCGGAGGGCCATGCGGACAGCTCCACAGAAGCTGAGGAATCGTTCCAACACTAACCAGGCTACCGTGATCCAGAGCAGCCCCAGAACCCGGGTCAACCGCTACATTGGTCGGCTGATAGAAGCCCGACAGACAGAATCAGACACGGCAGACCTCAACTTTCTAACACTCATGTATAAGTGCTCTGAACGTGAACAGAGGGTGAGCAGCTTTAGAAACTGCTGACATGTGATTTTCACATACAGTAATAACTGAATGTCCAAGTATAATTTTACTCAAACTTACTTTTTGGCATCACGTAGTACCACCAGGTTCCTGATGAGTACTTCACCAGTGCAGTGGTCCTCTCTCTGATTCTAGCTGCCTTGTTTGGCCTTGTATATCTTCTCATCATACCACAGTATGTACAGAGTATATTGTATCTCTATTTGTCTCTTTTTGTCTCTAATTGACTCCTTCAGTTACTCAGGTCTTTGTCTTTCTAACTAACTAACCGCGCCATCTTCATCTCTTCTTTTTTTTCCACTCAGGGGCACAGTGGTACTAGTCCTTTTAGTCTTCTGCATCTGTTTCCTAGTAGCTTGTATTATGTATCTGCATATCACCAGAGTACAGGTAAATACAGATGCTTTTATATTATTTTACTAATAGATCAGTCTTCCTTGATCTAGTTTTAACGTCCTCCAGGTTTCATTATAACTTCTTTTTTTTACTGACAAGCCTGACATGTACAGTGAATGCGTTCTGCACAACCTTAATAATTAGTTTAATTTAAAGTTTATGCTTGTTCCCCAACCTTCTGAGTTCCGCTGCTTTTCTGTTGTGCAGCTTTTATAAGTTCACATTCTATCTCTCTTCTCTCTGTTCTCCTTACCTACCTGATGCTACCCCAATCTTAAGCATTTATTTCTAATACTTTTTTTCAGGTATTAAGACTTTGTTCTATTGTAATCTTCCTGTGTAAAAACACACAGTATATAGAGATATACACACACAATATGTGATATGAATGTGTTTATTTAAGTAAAAGTAAAGTTCCTTATGCAGTCTCCCACTTTAATGTATGTTTTCCTTGTGTTTGTCTTGCAGTGTTTTCCAGGGTGCCTAACCATTCAGATTCGC
>OMLM01000425.1:22759-67913 GCA_900302695.1 Helostoma temminkii
TGTCTACCAAGTGTCAAAGGTTGCTTATGTAAAATTGTAAAGACTTTGCAATCTACTGTAGATGATATATTCACAGACAGATATCAAATTTGGTGAATCTGGAGAAATTCCTGGGTCCATGTTATGTTATGTTTTCTGTGAACCCATTTTGCTGTGCCATCCAAAAATGCAAAGAGGCAATGCTAAACTGCACATTGTATCTATGACAACAGCATGACTTCATAGTAGAGTCCGGGTGCTGCTTGCAGTCCAGACCCTTTCAACAACTGAAAATATTTGGTGCATCTTAAAGAACAAAAAACAACTTTTTCCATGTTGCTGTTATAAATTTCAAAATTACCTTTTTCTTAAAATGGTATATTTTCTAAGTTTAAACATTGTGATGTTTTCTATGTTCTACTGTGAATGAAATATGGGTTTCTGAAATTAGCAAATCATTTCAATCTTTTCATGTAGATTTTTACACAGCGTTCCAACATTTTTGAAATTTGGGTTGTATTATCTAGCATTGCTCTTATAGTGAATGTTATACATTAATCACTTTTTTTATTGAAACATTTCTTCAAAAACCACCATTCGTGTCATTGTTTTCTTAACCTCAAAGGTAAAGACAAAGATCAGTAATTTTGTGGCCCAAAAACAGGGTTGTTTTGATGTACAATCACTTTATGTTCCAAAGTCAATATTGACAACAGACCTTGTGAACCTGGATCTACCTACGTCAACCAGGGTCATCCACCGTTTACAGCAGCTTTTGTCAAAAATATTTTATATCTGTGGTCACGGTGTCAATCATTAACTTCTTTGGAGGCCACATCTCTATATAAATATTGCTGGTTCGGAGAAATCACTAGAAAGAAAACTACGGTCATACAGAGTAGTTTGAAAACGCAAGACCAAATAGAACATATTTATCTGAATACTGGAGATGCCCAGATTATGTGAGAAGCTGACATTTGTGGCGGCAGTAGGTCTGGCTGTCTTGGCCGTAGTGAGGTCATCCCCAGTGGTGGGACCGGAACCTATCCGCTGCGTCCCCTGTACGCAGGAGAAACTGAACAACTGTCCTGCCATCTCGGCAGACTGCAAGCAGGTGCTGAGGGAGCCTGGATGCGGCTGCTGCATGGCCTGTGCTCTTGAGAAAGGGGCGTCCTGTGGGGTTCACACAGCCCACTGTGGTGAGGGTCTCCGCTGCATTCCGAGGCCCGGGGAAGCCAGACCTCTACATGCTCTGACTAGAGGACAGGGGGTTTGCACTGAAGACCTGGGCCATGGTAATTTTTACACCTTTAAGGTTTTGTCATTTGTCTTCATTGTAAATATCTCCTACTTTGTGGTTATAAAATGTTACACCATCTCTGAAACTTTACAAAACATTTGCACTTCTGATAAAAGGTAGAATTTGTTTCAAATAAACTATTCTTAAACTTTTACAGAGGAAATTGATGGAATCCCTGATCATGGCTCCCTGCACCATCTGTTGGGTCTCAACTTTCCCTTTGACCTCCAAGACACAGCTGAGGGCCACGAGAGCATCAAGGCCAAAGTCAATGCTATCCGTAATAAACTGGTGCAACAGGTGAGGAAGAAAATCTGACTGGTGATGATTCAATGAAATATACCATGCTTCCAGAAGAGGGAGCACTTTGTTTTCAAGAACTAGATTTTGTTTTTCATGTTAAGCTTATGCAGTTCTTACTATTTACCTGTGTGGGTGTCTGTGTGTGTTTTGTGTCTGTGTATGCACAGGGTCCCTGTCACATTGAACTGCATGCAGCACTGGACATGATAGCCACCTCTCAGCAGAAACTAGGTGAAAAGTTCACAACTTTCTATCTCCCCAACTGTGACAAGCACGGCTTCTACAAGGCCAAGCAGGTGAGAACTTTAGGATTTCACAGAATAAAATTCACTGCACCTGTTGAAAGAGATTCCTCAGTTACTAGGTCAGTTTTTCACGTGGAACCCAATTTCTGCTTCTCATTCAGTGTGAATCTTCTCTGAATGGACCTCCTGCTCGGTGCTGGTGTGTCTCTTCCTGGAATGGGAAGAAGATCCCAGGATCCCAGGATCTGCTCAGTGACTCAGAGTGTCATCAAGAAGTTGCTCACTGAGGAATGGATACTATTATCACTCATAAACACACACGGATGCATAAACACATAGTGATTATTAACTTAATATCAGATAGAAAAACACAAACTTAAATATAATATTCCTATTTCAGAGAAGGAAATTTCTTCTCACTTTATTTACATGATGTATGTATCAAGGCTTATTTATTCATGGCATGTATATTCTTACTATATCATATATCACCATTTGTCTATTTTTTATTTTTGTGTGCGCCTATTATTTTTTTCAATTGTAAGTAAGGTATCACTGTATAAATTTGTTTTTCTGACTAAATAACTCCATTTCTCAAATCCACAAGTCTGCAGCTATGCCAAACTCACTTCAGTGTTTTCAGGATCCATTTTTTAAAAATTCATATCTGGAGCTGCGCACCATACAAAACAACACAGCCGCTCACTCTTGTTGACCATGTGTGATTGTATCTCCATTGACATTTCCTCAGGGGGTATTGAGGAAATACTTCAAGTATGTACACAAGTATGTGGACAGTGGTCAAGCACAAACATATTAGGGCTTATCCAAGCCGCTGTGAGGTTTGGGAATGGGGTGTTTGATTGGGTTGCATTTGTCTACCTCTATTGGTTTCTGCAGGTCCGCAGCTTTAGCAGAGGGTTGCTGAGGGCTCTTCTCAGCTATGCCCTCATCACCTTTTGTCTAGAGGGTCATTGTGGTCTTTTTTTTTTTTTTTGACTTATTTTATCATCTATTCTAGTATTTATTCCAATTAACTTGTGTTAAAGCTTTGTTTGATGTGTATACTTTTTTGCTAGAAATGCTGCTATTGCATTATTGGTTTTGCTGAAACTATGTATATAGTATTCTAATTATGTACTATTATTATGTACTATTATGTGCATCCAATTAAAGTTATTTCATAATTTTTGTGGGTTATATTTTTTGTGTTTTTTGTTTATATTCCAAAAAAAAAGAAAACGCAATACGTGGATACATTTATACTGCCTTTATTAAGTAAAAATAGACCTCTGAGGGTTGCTTTATACATGCTAACAGCATATTTGCAAGGCAAGTAATGAAAATAATCACTGGCTATACAGTGAGCAAAATGGTTTGTGGCATATATCCCAAAAATTCAGCTTATACAAAATGACAACAGAATGGTAACAACATACAACATAAATTTGACCTTGTTCTTTCAGTGGCTTAAAATCCAGCATAAACATTTTATATGCACTGTAGTGTTTGAGCTGCACCTGTCTAACTCCCTGAGGAGCAGGAAGCAAAAAGGAATTCATAAAATAAAGTTCATAGTAAGGCACCGCATGCTTACTCTGAGAGACATACTGTATTCAAACATACATATATTTTATGATTGTCATGACCAAGTCATAACAAATCACAAGCATACATATTATGATTACACTTCATACATATACATGTGCAATGCCACTTAATTGTGCATAAATAAAGAGCACTCTCATCCACGTTTGAGAAAATTACAAATGTTCGGCGTTTTACAATCGGAGATAAATTATTTAAGTGTATCTTCTTCCCAGACGCAGAGACAAACTGTTTAAAAAGCATCCATCCATTGCAGGAAAATACAGACTGTATCTGCAACATAGGCTTTTTCCTCCTGGTACTTTTCCTCTGTTCCCCTTGCTATGCCTCAGAAAAGGTCCCACAGGCAACAGATAGAAATAGCAAATATCCATATATCGGCTGAGCCATCTCTTGACCTCTCTCCCAATATCCTCAGTGTCTCCATTTGTTTACAGCTCTTCTTGCTCTCACTCACTCCCTCCCTCCATCCTGTTATGCTCCTATTGGCTCTCAGAGTTGTAGTACTGGGCGTCTCCTCGCTCCTTCCCATCAAAAGCTGGCAAAGGCTGCCCATATTTGTCCACACACCAACAGAAGCCTCGCTTTTTGCCTTTGGATGGACGGCACTGAAAGTAAAGGAAGGGACGAGGTGAACGGACAGAAGAGTAAAGGAGGGGTGGAAGCAGATAAATGTGCAAACCCAGTTGAATATGCAGCGGGTAACAACCCGCTTTACTGAATGAAGTATAACAGCAATAGTTAAGAGGTATTAATGGTTAGACTGTGCTGAGTCAACGCAGACTTGGCTATCCAACACTCTGGTATTTTGAGCTGCTTTTATGGTCTGCCTCCTGTTACACACACATATAGAGACCTTAAAGGTAAACAGAAACCTGGTAAAATATTTGCTTAGTCCCGTTTGTGAACAACTGAGAACCAAGATCTATTTTCAGAAGCTGGTGGCCAGTACGAATCATCTGTTGCTGATTATACCCCACAGCCCCAAATTATGGGTAGCCTACTACAAATGACTTACAGAGTCTGTGGAGCTACCCAAGGGCTGTTATTTTACTGCCAATTTTACTAAAGGTCAACCTCCACTCTAGTAAAACATGCAGCCATTCATTTCAAGACCTAAAGCAACTGCTGCTCCACTGCGGAGTTACAGCTGATCAGGAGAGAAAAAGTCCTTATTTAGTTCAATATTTCAATTGGGTCTGAGTTATAGTTGGACTCCCTTGCTCTCAGACCACTGTGCCATAAAAGTATAGAAAGAAAAGAAAAGCTCATTATAATTCAATCTTAAAACCTCATCTCTTATCTTCACTGCATTTAGCTGTGGACAAAAATGCAGCAACTATAGCACAGTTTATACGGGGAAAACTAATACAGTAATCAAACGTTTAAGCACAAGCTACTGAAATAAAGTATATCTGCTTTCAGCATGCTTGGTGTGTTTCTTTCCTCTATAATGTCATTTAGAGTTATGAATAGCTTTAATAAGAGATTTTTGTGCTTGCAATTGTGCAAACGTCCAAACTTAACTGGCCAACGTGAAATGTCTGCCACTCCTTCAGCCCAGCACACTGGGTCAATTTTACATAAACAAAGACAATGGGGCTGCCATTTTGAGGCTGGTTATGAGGTGATTGCAGGTCAAAGAGAACGCTTCCATTAAGCAGGAGGGACTGCTATGTAATAAGAAAAGCTGCCTCGGTGATGCAGTGGCGCGGAAGCACTAAGTGCCTCCATATGAATGCGTCAGAACCACTCATTTATTACAACCCGATCGTGGGTGAACCATGTGAGTGTGGGGATGGCTGCAGCTCTATTTCTGTGCATGCAAGTCCAGCAATTATGGGGCGAGCACATTGGGTGCTGGTGGCCACCTTGACGTCTGTCTCCCTGGGAGGGTTCCCGGTAAACGGCCATCGTCCCAGCCGTCAACCCCACTGGGGTTTGGCCCCTGTGATTCCTGTCTCCAGACCCAGTGGCTAGGGTCTACCTCACTGGTGTGGTGGTGCGATGATGAGGCTCTAATAACTACCAATGAATACAGAAGGACAGTTACAAATATGTAATTGGGCTGCAGGAGACCTAAAGTTTGAGTCACTAGACTGCATCTCCAACTTTACTAATGTAGCCTGTAAAAAAAACAAGTGTGGGTTTTCTTGTTACAGCCTTTCAACTTTGTAAACAAGTTTTTATCGAGTACTTTATCTGTAGTCTCTCATTAAATGTACACATATGTACATAATTATCATATATTTAATATCAAGTGACACTCTTTTGATTGCGCTTTTTTACCTGCTTTTTCTTATAGAAGCCTTTCTTGTCACAGTTTGGTATGCGGAAACCTCTGGGGTTGAGAATATGTGTAATCTTGAGGCTGCTGAGAATGCTCTCAATCTCTCTCCGACAGGGTCCCTACAAGTGAGGGAACACATAAGAAGTTACAGTACTTTGTCCAATACTTGAAAACTTTTCTCCAGGGCAAAGTTAAAAGCACTTTCAGAATGAAAGCACCTGATGCCATTAGCACAAGGTATTTTGCTGGCCCGCACTTCATCACACACTGCCCTGTTGTAATACCTAAACAGTACTGGCTGCAATATGAAAGAGGTGACGGATGAGAAATAAATTAATCTGGCCGACTTGAAGGGGATTAACAGTTTGCCAAAGCTACTTACAACTCTTACACTTTATACAAAGCATAGGGGATAAGTTGAATTCAAAGAGCTCAAAGATGAAGCCAAAAGGCTTCTCCTCAAATCCAAGTTCTTCAGTCACTAATCAAAGCAGCAAGTCGAAGCCCATTACTAGTGTGTGTTCACTTCTCTGTCCAAAGAGAAGATCAAAATAGCAGCTGGGCTTCCCAACAGGCATTCACATAGGCCAATCCATCATTCGCTGGCTCTCAGTACACCCGGCACGCGGACGCCTTGTGGCCAAACAACCGCTTGACCTAGGTCAGCCGCAGGGCCATCGTACCCGCTCACTACCATGCCATCTGACTGCTCATGATGTCTGCCAACTGTCAGCACCGCTACCCAAAACATTTCATCACTCGCAGGGGGGAGAAAAACACCAAAACACAGAGAAAGAGGAGAAAAACATTCCTCTAGTGTGCACTGAAAACACAAAAATATTGGTTGTGGTACTTACATACTCAGGCTCCTGTTTGGTTTCTAGAGAGAAGTTTTGCTGGTCTGTGATGAGTGGTCCCAGGAACTCCTCCATTTTAAAGCTGTGGGTTTTCTTCTGCTGCTCACGCCTCAGGATGTCTGACTTGGCAGAGGGGAATAATGGGTGAAGTGGAGGTCTCAGGGGTCCCAAGGGTCTGTGGGTGCTGTACGAGGTCTGAAGGCCCGAGCCAGTGGAATTCCTCTCTTCGTACTGAGTGTCAATATTTTCTGCTGAAGTTTGAGAGCAACATGTGAGAGCAAATACGATATATAACCGTCCGTTTAAGCTATTGGCATTTTGCATTCCATTATTCAGAAGCATTTCCTGAGATAATATCTCAAGGAAATTATACAATTCAACATCCTCCTGACCTGAAGACCAACTTTTAGTCTTTGCTAAAGGATTCAGTGAGGTTTTGGTCTTGTGACTGAGCAAGGAAATGTCTGATAGCTGGATGTGCTTCAACCTGTCTCATCCAGCTTTTCTTAAATGAAGTAAATGTAATGAGTTATATTATTGAGTGACTGTTGGCATTTGCATTACTATTGTGTGTCTGGGAAAAGTTGGTTTATTGTTTGTACACTGACTGTACATCTTACTACAGATATTTTTAACAGATTGCCATGAAAAATGATCTGACTATTCCTCAGCTTCATATCGATCAGCATTGGTTTACAGTTAAAAGTTTACAATTGTGTATATGCTCATCCAGCGAGGCGTTTTTAACCAGCAATAAACAATTTTGTGTTGTCACAAAAGCACAATGCACGCATATGATTTCAAGCATCCAAGAGATTTACCTGGTAGCTCATTAACTGGAGGAGTTGGTCTGATGGTTACTCTCTTGTTAGTAGCGTTTGCACAAATCCCCCGTCCCTCCAGCAGAGCCTGCAGAGGCTTCGTCTCACCGGGCTGATGCTGACAAGCCAGTCCGGAGCCACATCTCCCGGTGTACACTCCGCACGGCTGGCCGAAACTCAGAGCACAAGTCATGCAGCAGCCGCAGCCTGGTTCGCGGACTTTCTCGGCACAGTCTTTAGGTAAAGGTTTACACAAAAGTCGCGCTCCTGCATCACATGGCTCGCATCTGATAACCGGTCCGATCGCACCTGACCTCCGGCTGAACGAGGCCAGGACAAAAGTCATGCAAAGTGCGCGAAGACGTGAATCCATTGTGGTGTGTGAGAGCGGATGGTGTCAAAGTGAGGAACTGCGTTGACTTTTCACTGGGCAGCTTCTCTCTCATTCACATAAAGCCACCGGACAAAACATCCCAATATATAGACCCCAGTTGACTGAAGTCACACCCCCGAACAGTGAGGTCTACTGATGTGCTGCTGTTTCTTTCTAACCATCAGAGCAACAGACCAGATTCTTGCAGACCAGCACAATAACATTTAAGACTTAATTAAATGAAATACATTTAAGAAAAATTATTGCCCAGTACATTTGCTGTATTTTCTTTACCTTAGCATATGAATTTCAGCTCTTGATATTGCATAATACAAAAAGCATTTGTAAGCCTGTAACACACAAACCAACGGAATATTCATGCTACCCAAGAGACATATCCTCACACATGGTAGAATGTTATCAGGACTGATTCAGAGCCGACTCCTCTGCTATATGCGGTTTCATTCATAGGGGGCGCCAACATGCTGAATAGGAGAAATTAATGGTTCAGTGACACATCTAACTACCGAGGCCTCAACATGTCTGCATGTTGTTTTCCTTGGTGGGTACTAAGAAGTGTACCACATGCACTACTTTGATCTCCACATGATACTTCCATTCCACTACATTTATCTGACAGCTAGTTGTGTATAATATCAATAGCTTATCATATTTACACTGACTACTCACAATGACCATGTAGAATATTAAAATGCTGCCTCTGCTGTATACTAATTTATGAGTAATACTATAATGTATAAGCTTGCAATTCCTTTTTACTTCTCTCATTGTGTACATTAACTTTGGATCTAATATCAATTAATGACTTTATAAACTGTTAGACATTCTGCATGCCTTTTGTTTGTATTTGCATGTAGATTATAAGACGCAGATACAGTTTATACGTCTATTTACCTCAGCTCATTTGAAAGTCATTAAGAGAGATTCAGTTGACGTGACTTTATAGTAAACAGCCGGATGAGATGTTAGCCAGATGAGAGTCAAAATATAAATCAGCCACAAAATCTGCTCCTACAACTCTACACACATCAGTTTTGTTCATAACACGGAGAGAATCCACCAACCAATAACAAATTTAGTGTGACCTGCCCATGTGGCGTTCAGTTTTTGTGTGTTATACAAAGAATGCAGCTAATTTACCTGATCCTCACACATACAGTGAAGCGGTGGTCTCTGAGCTTGTTGTTAGGATGTGTGACATAGTTGGGCTTGTTCTGTCATTTGTCAGTGCGATGAAGTTTACATATGTGAGAAAATTCCTTAGTAATTACATCTGTAGCATTTTTAGATCCAGAATTAATTGGTTACAGACGACAGAGGGAATACATCAGCACAGAATGTCCAAAATACCTCAAAAGAACAACAGCAGGAGAGGTGAGGTGTACAGTTTCTCTTTGCTTTTGAAATTTCTTGGAGGCCAATGTCAAATCAGTTGCCAGCAAGCCCTGGCGTACTGCTGCCTGTTAACAGACAGGTCTACAGCAGAGCAGTGCTCAGTGGAATGCCAAACATTTGTTTCATATGCTGAAAAAAGCTGATTTTCCTCCATCTCCTCTGCTCACAGGACTCTTTGAAAGTGGCTCTCTCAGCCACCTGTGCATATTCAGCATAGCAGAAGAAAGCGTCAGGCTCAGGGAGTCATGTACTGAAGGAATGTCGTCCCGCAGAGCAGCCACTCAATAAAGCGGGAGTGTGAAGAATTTGCTTTTGCGCACAGGATATTACTGTACATATGTTTAACATAACCTGGTGTCAAAGGCTATACTGGCCAGCCACAATTGCCGGTCAAATCTCAATCCAGTTCTGAATGTTTGTGTACGTTTATTCTTGTATTCCTATGGCTGCCCTTTACTGTTAGTCATTAAATTTTCATTAAACAGAAAACAAGTGTTAAAGGTTAGTTCACCCAAACATTTCTCAGCAGCACCACTAGCCCATAGATAATTTATTAAGTAATTATATTTTCATTAAAACATAACATGCACTCTTGTAATAATAAGAAATGCTTGCTTTGGCAGCTCCCCCACTTTGGGCTCCGTTAGTGTGATTTTGTCTGGGTTTGGTGAATGGTGTTACTCTAGTGACAGGGAAAAGCACAAAAATATGCAGCAAGGGCCAAAGCTCACAGATTGAAAAGCACTTAGTTTAATCAGCTGGAGGTCTCCAGAACATGTCTGGGTTAACCTAGGAGAAAAATGTGTATCAGTCCAAAGTGTGGACACACCCTCTCCTTTCAGTGGTTTTTCTTTCATTATAATATTTTAATTGTACATTCATACTGAAGACATTCAAACCAAAAAAGAACATGTATAGAATTATGCTGTAAATAAAAAAGTGTTAAACAACACGGAATATGTTTTCTATTTTAGATTATTCAGAGTAACCACATTTTGCCATCTTCTTCTTCACTCTCCGGTCCAACTCATCCCAAACCATCTCAACTGGGTTTAGCTCAGGTGATTGTAGAGGCCAAGTCATCTGATGCAGCACTCCATCACTCTCCCTCTTGGACAAATAGGTTACACTTAACCTAAAGGTGTGTTGGGGTCATTGTCCTATTGAAAAATAAATCATGGTGCCACCAAGTGCAAACCACATAGGTTGGTATGTTGCTGCAAAATCCTGTGACACCTGTGCTGGTTAAGTGTGCCCTCAGTTTTGACTAAGTCGCCAACAGTGTCACCAGCAAAGCACCCCCACACCATCACACACATTCAGGAATCTCTATGTCTAAGAAACACTCGGTTCAAAGAAAAAAAAATAAAACTTTTGGACTCATCAAACCAAAGGACAGATTCACTTTCATTTCCTAAAGTAATGGTAGACTGTCTTTTTTCTTTACTTAACTGTTTCTTGCCATAACATGAATTTGTACAGTTACTGTAGTACCACCTACAGGGCTATTAACTGTGAACCCACCCTTCATCTGCACAAGACACCTGATGGTCTAAATCACATTAACAAGGGAAGAAATGTGTGTGAAATCAAAACCATTCCTGGTGACTGTCTTGTGGATCTGATGAGAAAAGCTAGAAGTGTGCACAAGCTAAATCTATCCATATTCTTATTTAATTCCATATTCTGTACAGTATTAAAAAATAATAATGAAGAACAACCACTGAAAGAGAAAGTGTGACCAAAATCTTTCACTGATAGTATGTGTGTATGCATGACCCTGACCTTCCAACACCAACTGGCTCTTTCCCTATTCTTACTTAAAAGTTGGGATGGCAGTGGTTTCTCTGTGTAAAGACAGAGAGCGTGTGGGAACATACTGTATGGAGGTGTGTTGGAGTAAAAGAGAAGGTGTGGGACCATTTAGGAATGAGGCTGCTGCAGATCACATGACAAGTCTGGTATGGTTACTGTTATTCTTTTTTCCCCAGTCTCATGACTGTCTTTCATATAATTGTTCTTGTCTGAGAGCTTTTTGAGCAGACTCTCATCACAGATTAATTAGACTCCAACATCTCAATTATGATTAATTTCATCATCTCTTTCCTTTTGTTCTGCTTTGCTCATACAGAGCGTTGACAGTTATGTGATTATTAGATCTGGTTTGAAAGGAGGGCAACGGCCACCTTTTATCTGAATCCATGGTTGATTAATTTTCTTTTTTTTAAAAATCTTTTTTATTTGTTTATTTATTTGTGGAGTGGTCTGCCCATGGAGCTGTCATGGTCCCAATTTCTGGAGGCTTGGCTCCTGAGGCAGTCCTAGGTTATAATTAGGTCTGAGCAAAGTGGAGGATGGAAAGAGGGGAGCTCTCAGCACTCAGCCTGACAGATTGCAGAGTGCTCTGAAGTGGGCTGCGACTGGAGCTGCTCACTTTGGGCCTCATATCCCCCCCAGTCACTATCACTTCCTATGTCTATGTATATTTCTTTGTCTCATGTATACTCAATGCACTTTTAAACATGTATCCAAACAATTATGTACATTACCTCACATGTGCAAAACACAGTGATTTTCAGTCTTTGCACACTAATTCATTCACTCTGTCACTGAGCCTTGTGGTCTGACTGGAAAACACAATTTTAATTTGAACATGTAATGTATCTAAACAGTTTCCAAGGAAAACACAACACTTTCTCATTTATGCTCCATTTATCATTTTTTCCTTGAGTGTTTTGATCCACAACAACGGTGTCAAATGATTTCAATACGGATGAAACTGACAACAATACAAGTAATTTATTCTTGCAGAGCCATGCATCATTTTCTCACTGACACTGATCCACCATTACTCATCGTAAACAAAGACAAAATTACAGTTGTTGAAGAAGGAAATACCCCTTGCAGATGAAAGCCCCACAATGCTCCATTTATTATATAGTGATGGTGGTCTGTGGTTTCAGTATATGGTTGGATACCGAAATGGAAACAAAAGACTGAATTATTACGGTTCATTTGCAAAGCTATAACTGTCTCTGACAGGTTCGCACAACTGTGACAACTCGTTTCTAGAGTATTACGTTTCCAGAAAAGTGTTTCTAAAATAAATGTATGTATGTGTGTTTAAAATCTATGTTAAATCTCCAGATTATAAAGACTGTCCACCAGTCCTTTCCCTCAAGCTCTGTAACATACTAACCTCCAGTTAATGGATCAAGTTCTTGAATGATTTGGTAAAATGATGCTGGAAAATGTTGTTAAGCACAAGTTATTCCTTTACTTCTCGTGATCTTGCCCTGAGCTTAACTATCACACTGCCTGATATAAATACTCAGGTTTCAGCATTTGCTGAAAATCAAACAGGGGCCTCAAATTGTTAAAATCTTTAATCCGAAAATGGACTTTCTATTTTTGTTCCCCAACCTTTGTTCAACCTCAGAGAAAAGAGATGAGTCCTGGCCCTCTAATTAAGAGTCTATAAAAATGCTGCAGCGCTGGGGTGCTTGAGGAGTGAGAATGGGCTCTGTTAGCCCTATAACAAGGTCCTTTCCCCTTTACATTATCTATGAAATGAGACTTAATTTATTTTAGTCTGATAAAATCAGCTGATTTAAATCTGTGAGGTTTACTGGAAAGATGGCAAAGAGAGACATACTGTAAATGACAGTGTAGAAAATATTAATCCATTACAATAGCAGTTTTACAGAAACACACCAGTGGAAATAAGCCTAAAGCTCATGTCTCTTTTAGTTTCATACTTCAGTATCACTAATGAATTAGTGACAGTAACAGTAAATAGTGAGTGATATAAATCAAGCTTGATGGAAAAATCAGTGCAGTATCAAGTTAGACTTGCAAAGTTTTCTCATGCTCACATACACTGTCATTATCTGTGAAATATTGTCTCTCTTGACAGGCTCCTCTGTACTCTAATAATGTTGCTTGGATTGCTGAACTTGCCCCAGCTTCTTTTATTTTGAGGCCACTCCACACTAAATAACAGAGGAAGACGGGCTCTGAGCTCTCTGCAGTCGCCACACCTGGGCCTTCGCTTCCTTCCTGCCCTCCCCGGGAATTCTTCACTTTCACCACCTGCAGAGGGACAGCAATGAGGGTGTAGGAGGGAGGGTCTAACCCATTACACCTTTCCTCCTTCTTTACTTAGGCTCTGCAATTTTATTCCCTTTCAGCACCATTTGAGCAACCTGTCTATGCCTGTATGGAGGTAAAATTCCCTTTTACTGCACTTACTGCAATGAGACAATGGACATCTGTTGGATATTTGTGCAGAGAAATAAAGACACAGATGCAGTACTTGGATGTCATTTATTATTATTTATTAAAAACAGTATTGTTGGTACACTCTGGTCTTGCACTTTTACTAATCCACTTTTAAACTAAGAAAGGTCATTTTGACTGGGAAAATGAGCCACGTCACAAAACCTCTACTTATGTGCAAGTTCTGCATGTTTTGTGTTGCTAGTGTCCTCTGCTGGCTGAAACGTTAACTCTTTCAGTATATAGAGGTATATTCATTAGTGACTCCCCTGGCTTGAACTGTATATTTTTTTTACAGATTGCGGGGTGAGGTGAGTCATTACAAATGCATGTTGTGCAGCTAAGGGTTGTTAAGGTCAGAACCTTAATTACAACTGTTTACAAAGGTAGCCAGCATTATCCTAAATGTTAGGGAAATGTATGAAAAATTATGTAGAAGTCATCTACAGCATTTCATAAGATGATCACACCGGAAACAGTTTTGCCCACATATAACAAAATAGAATATCTATAAAGCTCACAGTTAAACATACTGTACCTTGTTTGTTTAAGCAATGCTAAGCTGGAGTGTACATTGCTGACAAATCTACATTTACAGACACTGCTGCAGTGTCTGAAAACTGGTTCTGACCATGGTGAACTTTGTCTTACAGGGTTTGACAGATCATCATGATTACATGTTTCCGTTTGTTTATTTACAGAACACGTTGAAGAATGCAATATCAATACACAAATAAACTGTTTACATGTAGTATGTTATAAACAGAGGCCTTGTATTGGTACAGGTAATATGTCAGGCAACTAATAACAAATGGGTACATAATCAATGAAAATATATCACAGAACTTTATTGCGATGGTAGGTCCCTCTACGTATAAAATGGCTTTCCAACACGCTCACTTTTTGGTCATCATCTCGTACACAATGTCAACAAGCGCAAACATGGGGTAATGAATAGCTTTATCTTTCCCCCAGAGCAAGTAAATTGTATATGTCATTGACAGACGACTAGTTTGTCAGACATTGTCAAACACTGAACACTCGCTTTATTTTTTTTAGTTTTCTTCTAAGAACTTGTAAGGCACAAACGCAATGACAGCATTTGACCTTATAGCAGCTTGTGTGTTTGTTTTAAATCCAAATGTAATACACAAAATGATTTATACCAATGTATTTATCATGCTGAAAACAATGCGGTGATGTTAGCAGCTATGTACCCCTACATACAGGACCAAACAAGTCAAATTTGGCAGCTGTGAATAGAGTGCAACTATCTTCTACACAAAGTACCGATACAATTTTTACTGATATGCTTTTTTACTCAAAACGTTAACTCGTGTCAAGTCAATATATATTAGGGTTTAATTAAAATATTTTTTTCTATGGTTCCTCTCATTTCACCACACACATATGCACACAATTTCATTAAAATGTTGCAAACAGCTTTATAAGTGGTCATATTCACAAACATCTTAAGGAAAAAAAAAGATTTTACAGGTTTAGAGAAGCCTCATACACGCTGCACATGTACACAAGGAGATGGTTTAAAAAAAATAATACAAATTTACATTGCATAGATAAAATAAGATAATGCTGTATTCAATGTAGCCATTGTGCAGCATATGGTTGCTTCTACATTGGCTACAAAGTAACAGAAAAGCTTTAATGAAGCTTGTTTTGGTTAAATATTAGAAAAACGTTACATGCAACAAAGTAGTATTTTTTTGATTTGTCCATAAAATGCTATGCATGAATAAGAAAAGCAGCTTTTGTGGTATGTACTTGTATGTACTTATATGTCAAGAATGAATATGTCTACTGTAACTGTATAAAATGTAAAACTATAGGAAAAAATTACACATTTGTTATAATTTTGATAATTTCATAATTGGCTATTTTACAGAAAAATAATAAAATACAGGTAGATTTATATTTCTCTTATAAAAAGATAATTACATGTCCTGGTGCAGGTGAATGATTGTTATATATGTAACATCCAGTTATTATCCAGGGTTAATGTCCATGCCATCATCGTGAAACTATACATTTTGTCCTTTGTTTAGAGTCTTTCCTTCTTTACTTCTTACTCCTTTACGTCTCTGAGTTATAGTCTGTGAGTAGCTGAGTAGCTCTGCCCTTTACTTACTCTTAAGGGAGCCAATCATCACCTTGGATACAAAATTGACAATGGCACTCGCTGGCTGCTCGGGGTCATGCTCTGCAAACAGGTGGCATATATTGTCCATAGAAGTGCCAGTTTTCCTTGCAACAAAACCAAAGATCCTGCAGAAATGGAACAAAAAATGTAATACTGACCAAGTAACTTTAACAATAGATTTTCTGATTGTAGCTTTGTAATAAATAAAGATGTACTTACTTTGCTGAAGGGCAGCCATCTTTTTTCCATCTATGTCAAAAGAGGATAACAGTTATTAGTTATTATCTTATAACCACTTCCCCACTTACATATTCAGCATAAGCACTAAAAAATATGGATATATTTATTGATATTCCACTGCTTATGTAATTTCTGCAACTGTCTATAAAACATTTTGTCATACCACACCTTCTTGAAGTAATAACAGGTTTACCCAGCAATATCCATAACCACTCTTCACTCTTTTCAGTGAAATGTGTTGTATTAAATTAGCAGTACTCACTTTCTATCTTGGGGGTCCAACGCACAAAATATGACTGTACTGACATTGTAATGCCTCCTGAAGAAGAGCCTAACAAGAAGACAGTTATTGTGAGAACAGGGTCTCAGAGAGTATGTGTATGTAACAGTGGGAATATGCCAAATACTGTATGTAGTACTCACTTCCTCTGGTTATCAGTGAGGGTGATTCCTTGGGAAGAAACTTTGAAGTGGACCACAGTTGAAGTTGGCAGAGGGTCGGAGTTCAGAGTCATAGTGGTGGCTTTCTGTACTGCCTGGCTGCCGGTCAGAGACTCCATCTCCACAGAGCCCAGGTACCAAACATTACAGGCTGTAGGAACACAATGCCAAATTACAGTTGAACCACACCAGCTAGATACAAATAACTTTAGAACAAGCAAGTGTATTAAGTGACACAGACATAGTGAAGTCCATAATAACAGTCCCAGGTAAAATGGTTGTGTGGATGCACTCATTTCCAAAAGTGTTACAGAACTGCACATATGAATTATTTATAGAGTCATCACTTCTCTCAAAACGTTCATAGAGATTGATGTCATATTTGTTTACCTGCACCCTGTTTTAGCAGCTCAGCAGCTGAATTGGTGACTGATTGTGAGGTATTTTCCACAACATCTTCAAGAGGATCTATGAACAAGAAAAGCAAAAATATCAGTGACATGATCTGGTGAAAGCCATAACTGCAACATGAACAAACAGAATGACTAAATGGCTAGACAGACTGGCAATAAAACCTAAACAACCTTTGTTTCTTATTTTTATAACCATGTGAATACATGTGTGTGACTGTTTACCTTTGTCAGGTATAATAAGTTTACAGGGCAGGGCCAAGGGAGTGATCGAATGTTGACAGACCAACGCTGTCAAGCTTCCTGTAAAAGATATAATCATATGAGATCAAAATTGTAATCAGATTTGATGCTTTATTGTCACATTAATTCGTTTTTGTTACATCTTTTCATACCATTATTAAAAAAATGAAAATAAAATAGGAATTGAATACAGTCATAGCAATGCCAAATTTGATTTACCGTCCATGTAACCACGGAGTCACATGAACACTGAAATCTGCCACATGAAAATAATATAACATATATCAGTAATGCATAGATACAGTGGCAGGTGCTTTCATCTGTCATAGTGGTACAATGTGCCACACACCATTAGAGGGCAGCATTGTGCATTAATTCTTTAGCCTTTGTGCAGTATAACCAACCAGTCAGGATGTTGTAAGTCTTAAAAGAGGAACGACTCACCAAAATAGGGCTCATTGGGGCAACCCTTCAGTCGAACTCCTTTCTGTGTACACTCAATCAGGAAGTGGCGTACTAGTTCATTGGATAAATCACCTCCTGTTTAAAAAAATAAGATACAGAAGACATATGTAAGATCAGTGATTATCCAACCTGTCCTGTATTTGACATCTTAGATTTACTCTGACCTACATAAAATCTACAATAATCAGTAATGTATAATGTAATGCAATTTCACAGACTTCAAGTGTCACAAAAACATATTAAATTGCTATATTCAGTCTCTCCAGAGATGAATGGGATTATGGTTCAACAGAAGCGCCACTGAGGGGGGCAGGAGGAGTCTATGTGAAGAATGTCTCCGCACAAAGGATCGGAGAAAGGCCTGCTCCTTAAGGTGGGTTGGGTTTCACACTTATAAGAAGCAACAATGCCCTAAGTTAAAAGTGTGGAGAGGGACCATGTCATGATGTCACCACAGGTGCCCTTGGACTGTGGACGGGTGAATGCAAACAAAAGGACAGGTGTGAGTGGAAGATAAAACGAAAAGGTGAAAGCTGTAGTGGGATGGTAAAAGAAGAACAGAAGGGCAACGTTTGGGTCCTTGTGTTGTTGTTGTTGTAGGAAAATATAATGTATTAATGTCAGACTTGTTTTCAATATACCTTGTGTTGAGCGTTTTATCCTCTGGCCATTTTTTTAAAATAAGAAAAAGTGTTGCATGAATCAGTTTTTGTTTTCAAGTTGAAACATGGCCAGAGAATGTCTTGTTGGGCAGGGAGCTTCCCATGAGAAGGCCCTGGGACTAAGGTATGCTTATGGATCCAGAACACTCTTTGTTAAGGAGTGAAACATTAGCTGTACATCTAGGCCAACAGGAGTCTGATTGGCTTCAGCATTATGATGCCCAGGAGTGAAACAGAGAGTGAGGAAGATTCTCATATTCCACCATAAAGGCACGTACAGTGGTTGTAACAGTAGATGGCTTTGTGTGGGATTATGTGACGTATGATTCCCATGAACGGTGGCTGACCAATCCCTGTTCACTTCACTATGACAACAACATTACTTCTCAATATTTGGGGGAAATATATATTTAATACACATTACATGCCTTTTCCAGTTGTTTAATTTGCATGCAAACATAAAACACATTTTTGAGTTTAAAAGAGGTTAAGTGAAATTTGTTAAAATAAGCTACTTCTCGTTTGTCAAAATAGCTCTTACACAACACTCTTCAAGTGACAAACGATTTTGTTTATGTTATGTTAAACAAGATGCAGCACACTGTTTAAAAAAAGTCTGGAAAGGTCTATGTTTATTTGTTTCTACTGGGACACAGCTATGGAAACATTTCCCCCTACTGCTTACAGGTATGAGAGTCGCATCAATCTTGACACTCTTGGAAAGAGTTCATGGCGCAAAATGTTGAACTGTTCCTTTAACTAATGATACCATTTCAATATTTTTTACCTAATTTAATCTTAGATCAATATATGAAATATTTAACAAAAATTCATTATTTTGTCATGTCCATGTGTTTTACCTTTCTTAGTCTGTTGAAGAACAGAGGGTGGGGGTGTAGCCACCTTCATTGCCAGCCCATAGGCCCCTCTGAAAGAGTGGCTGTCCCTCACAATGAAGCAGCCGGGCTCCTTGTCCTTCAGGACAGTTATAGCTGAGTGAAGAGACACATAGTTTAGAGGCTGATATTTCAGTAGAAAGGTTTTTTTTTCCTTTTATTACTTTAGAAGAATATTGGACACTAGAACCCTACCTTGATCCCTGGAGATATCAGGCTTGTACCAGAATTTTGATGTGTCCTGAACAAACTTTACAGTAACCTGCTTGCTGGCCAGTACATCTGGAAGACACACAATACTCAGCCAAAACTGCTACAATATCAGCCTACAGTCTATGATTACCACTAATGACCTGAAGTGACACCAGTGAAGCTGTTAGCATCTGTAGACAACCATATTTTACCTGGCAGAGGAGAGGATGTGCCTGGTGTTTGAGCTGACAAGTCGGGCAAGACGTTGGGAAAGGGAATGCTCAGAGAGCTGCCGCTGTGGGGACTTGAGAACCCACTGAGGGCAGGTGAGGCTGTTCCCAGTGAATGCTCCCCATCTGATGCCCTCTTCTTTTCAGGCAGTTGTGGCGGCTGCATCTGGGGCTGATTCTGCTCATCCATAGAAGTCAAAATATCCCTGTTCATGCCTCCATTTCCCAGTAGAGAAGATGTGGAGTTTGGACAGTCTGTGTCATAACTGAAATGAGAGTCATCCTGCTCATCAAAACTCCGAGCAGGACTGCGGCTGAGAGCGTAGCGAGCCATACGGCTCCTTTGGCTGCTTTGAGGAGAACTGTGTGCATTAGGGGCAGGGTGAATGTGGGCATGGTGCAGAGGAGGAGAGTGGCTATAGTCCAGTGACATGCCGTGCTGCGGTGCTTGTCTGACCGAGGGGTAGCTACTCAATGAAGAGTGGCGGCTCAGGATGGGATGCTCTGGCCAGGACTGGTTCACGGATGAGCTTAAGTGAAGAAGAACAAAGTCATTAGCTTGCTGTAAATAAACTCAACTTTTTTAAGATGTGTCACTACCATCAATTTCAAAATTATAGTTTTTTTTTTTTAAAATATTACATTTTTAATTTTATATGTTTTCAATGTTTTATTGTGGATGATATATGGGTTTATGATATTTGCCACTCACTGCATTATATTGTACCACATTTGCGGGCTTATAATTATGAAAGGACTGCTGGTACTGTTGATTCCTCTGAGAATATACACATTAGAAGTAGAAAAAAGATCAGATCTCTACCTGTCTGTATGCTGATGCGTTCCAACACTGGAGACAGAGTGTGTAGCACTTAGCACCCTGTGGCAGTTGATTGAGGAGTCTGGCAAACTACCAACTGCAACATGACTGATCATATCAGAATATCCATGTGGTTCTGTGACAGAGCATGAAAACAAATTATTAACAAGACTTCATGCACATTTGTGTGCATATTCTCAGTAGGGACAGGGATTATTTTATTTATTTTTAAATGTTAAACATAAATACAAAAACACAGATTCAAACACATAACTAGAGGAATTTTAGAATTGCAATGAACAAAACTAAGGAAATTAAATTAAGCAAAAAATAAAAACCAGCTGTAACTGAACTCAGCCATCAATCTAAATTAAATCAATCACCAATTACTCCTGCCACAACCCATGGAGCCAACAAATCAGACTTGACTGCAGCTGCAAATAAAAATCCTTCCCTGGCATAATTATTTAAAAGCATTTTAATCAGACAGCCTCAAATCTAAAAGCTCATGGTCCAACTCAGACTTTACAGCCAGGATTATTTTGTGTGACTTTTATAGGAATGAGAGGTGCAAAGCCACTTTTTTTTCTTGTCCCAATTACCCATCTGTGTACACAGACACTTTCATGGGGGGAGAAAAGTTTTTTGTGTCATGGCTCCAGAGCCACAGTAACTATGGAGATGTGGCAGGACTGAATGTGGTGATTCTTGCCTGGATGTCTGAAGTAGTATAAAACACAGCAGAAGCACATCTCTGGTTCCAGGCCCTGTTTCTCTATGTTTCTCTACAGAAACAAGTCAATAATAAAAATAAAAGAAAAGGCCAGAATTAAGGAGAGATCATCCATCTGTATGAGGGTAGTTTGTTGCATGTACAGTTTTGTGCCTCTGAAACAACGCTGATAAAACAATACATGCCTCATAAAACAAGGCATATCTTTAGACAAGCAACATATACATCTGTAGACAGGTTTTAAACCACTTTCACAAATATTTAATATAGTTCTATGGTTACGATTGAATAAAGAAGAAGAAAAGTGGAATTTACATCCACAAACACAGCTGTGACAAAGGGCTAAAAATATTTCCATCTCTTATGACAATCTTACAACCTGATAAACACCACATAAAAATTCATACAAGAAGAAACAAAAAGAAAAATTGTTATGTCTATAAATGTTTCTCTCAGGCCATGACCAAGCAGACATTTGCCAAAAACAAAGAAGAAAGGCAGAGACTGGTTAGGAGTCTCCCTGTTTTGCATTCATGAGACATCTTTGTTTCTGGCCTCTGTCTCAAAACCACTAAGATTCCACAAACAACAATGCCACCATTATTAGTTGAAGCAAGGGAGACCTGAAATAGCTCTGTTCTAATGAGATAGCGGACCCAAACAGGCAGTCAGAGAGCAGACATGCAGACTGTTGTAATTACGTCCTTCTCACTGTGTGTGTGTTTTTTTCACTCACTGTTTAATTGGATGAAGGGAAAAATACAAGTAAATAAAAAGAACTATGAGGGAAATATACCCTTGTTTGTTCACACAAAGAAAACACACTAACTGTTTTTGTTCTTTGCATCAGTTTAGTCAGCTGTTTAGCTTCCTATACTGGTGTGTCATACACCCACTGTCTTAGAAGAAGCCTACAGGATCTTTTTTAGTTGACAATGGCATTCCATTATTTTAAATATATACTGTCAAATTATATGGAGAATTGTTTTTTTAAAGTGCTGTTTGCTTTTCCAGTGTTTATTCTTAAATCCTCCCAAATAAAGACCACTTTCTTCCTTCAGACTGTGCTGATAGAAAGTTCAGTTTGGTTTTTGCAGAGTTTGGAACCTACCATGGTTTGTTCTGTAGTCTTCATAAGACTGCATGTTAGGAGATGGTATTTGCATCAGGTGAGTCATTTCTGACATATTTTTCACTAAAAAGCAAAGGGAAACATGGATGGGCACATTTAATTACACTCAACAAACAAAGCTGGCTACAAATATGTGCAAAATCAATAAGGCTGACTTAAGAAATCAATTCACAATGGTACCAGAAATAGATGCAGTTCTTACCATAAGGAGTTGGTGGAGAGATAGGGAAGGCAGGAGTGGGTGGAGTTATGTCACTCCTGGCCTCGACTCCATTGTCCATGTCTGTGCCTTGGGCCCTGTAGTCAGCACAGTCACTCCTGCAGAGCATGGAGTGCTGGAACATGCATGGAAAATAAGCATTCATTCAGAATGGAATATTGTGGAGAAACTACATATACACAAGCACTGCACACTAGGCTGCATTTACCTGAGACTGTTGAACACAGGGAGAGTATGTCCGCTGGTCCCTGTATTCCTTTGCCCCACCCCACCCCGAACTGCAAAAACCTGGGTGATCCACGACATCACATCCTTGTTGACTCAGACTCCGTGTGACACCCATGCGCACCTCACTGGACTGGACAGCTGGATACACACAGGCAGACAGTGCCACGCAAGTCATTAACAGACATGGGTGATATTAAGAAAGTACATAAAACGCTGAAAGAAATAATAACTGTGCTTTGCCCTTTGGTTCATTTATGAAAAGAATTGAGCAAAATGAAACATTTTTTCAAAATGCATGTTTTTTTAGCCAAGATACTTTTGTCTGCTGAACTCAGAAATAAAGGGATAGTTGACTAGGGCTGGGCAATATGACTGATAGTTAATGTTCAAAGCTGTTCAGTGTGTTCAGCTGTGCTGTCAATATGTGTCATTTTGGTAGTTTGACAGTTAAATTGAAGCACACTGCTAACCCCAGGGTACGGTAGTTATGTTTTGAGGTTGAGAGCTGATAAATGCCAGGGATCTGGCTAGTGATCCAAAAGATATGTGTGTGTGTGTGTGGGTCAGTGTTATGACAACTGAAGTGCTTCCACTCAGCACCAGAGTGTTAATTTGAGCCCTCCCAGTGAGCTCCAGCCTCTGAGCCCCGAAGAATCCTAATGGTGCACAAGTGCTAATGTCTGGGATCATTACTCACTTTGTCTGGGGCGAGCATTTATGACACAGAGGGTGTCATGCATATTTGGCAGTATGTCTTCATCCATGCATCACTACAATGTTTCTTTTTCTCTTTAACAACAGTATATCTATACTGTGTGTTTTGTGTGTATGGTACATCCAAAAAGTGTATGTCTTGTTTGACAGTATATTGCTTTAGAGCTTTCAGAAACAATGACAGAGACGGGCAAGCATTTTCTATCTCTCTACTGACTTTCAGTGCTATATTTTTTTAATTTCTGTTAGGTATTATAATGCATTTTCTGACGTGTTGTGCCAAAATTGTGTGTTTGAAAAAACAAACAAAAATAAAATGCAGTATATGATAATAAAATACATTTTTGTTGAAACTACTTTCTATTTAAACTTTGGCCTGTAGTGGATATACTGTTTGTCACCTCTCACTGATTGCTGTACGTCAGCCCAAGTTCACCTCACACAACATACAATATCGTCATCTCCCTCCCTCATCTGCCTCTTCTACTTTTCTTTGCCTCCTTAATACAGCTATGAGTGTTAAAATGAACTGAAATGAGTAGAACAGCTTCATTTATGAACTACGGTCATAAAATAATAAAGCGGTTATTAATTACATGAATACAGATAAAAACTAAAATCAAATAGCAACGTTCAAGAGCCTACATTAGAGTTAGTTTTAAACCTACGTTAACAAAAACAGCCATTACTTCCTACAGGTTATTAGCTGGTTGTAGCCTTCGGCATTTGTTTCTTGGAATGGTGCTTCTGTGTTGCTGATATGTACAGACAGGTATGTCTTTTGAGTCTAAAAAAGCTTCCCCTCTGGGCTCACTTGTTCCTCTTCTGGAAATTCCTCAGGCCTCCCTATCATGTGCCCCCCTGTAACCACAAGTACATACTGGATTGTAATTCACGCACTACTGACAACTGGACAGCTTTCTGGATTTTCACTGCCTCACTGAGTTTCAGCTAAGACATAATAAGCTGCTCTCGCACCTAGTATCACTCATCTAGAGTCAACAGTACTGAACTTCATAGTGTGTAAAGGTGGGCCAATCTCATACAAAAATGTTCTGTGGTGGCTATAAGTTCTGTATATCTGTGGGAAAAACTATTTTAAGATATGATCATTTTGCTATTTGCTAAACCTCTGTAAAAACAAAAAATAAAATCAACAAAATGAGATGTTATTACAGTTGCATATCACTGAGGTCAAAAGAGAAGAACAGAAAGATGAACATGTGATGCTGCAAAGTCGCATGCGTCAGCAAAAAGGAGATGATCTATTAAAGATGAAACAAGTTAGTGCACATGTATGTGAGGTTTAAACAACAAGTTAATGACAGAGTGCAGGAAATACATTTACTTTGCTTTTGTAAATATCCGTATTCCTCAGTGGGCAATCTCTATAATCAAACAATGAGGGATGGCAATGTTGAGAAACGTTGATGACAGCAGTTGCTCTGCCTCTCTCCATGTACCATACAGATCCTGTAGTCAGATAGCTCTACAGACAAGCCTGAACAGCTCTCTTTCTTCAGAAACATGAAAACATTTGAAAACCTGGCAACAACCCTGCTATTTCTGCCACTAAAACACGCCAGGTGGGACATGGAGAGAAGACGCACTTTGTTAACTGTGTAGTGAAGGAGAAGAAAAGCTGATGTTACTGGAGTGTAAACGCTTAAAAATTCTTTAAATATTCTTAGTATTTTACTTTAAAGTTTGTTGTTTCTTTACATGTATCTAGTAAACAGCTTTTCTGATTTCCATGACTATGACTACCAAACATTTCTTTTCAGGGCCGCACTTTTAGACCACACCACAACAACAACAACACCACCACCACAACCACCACCACCACCACCACCACCACACCCAGACTGTCTAACTTACCTGTCTGCTGTGAGTTTGTCAGGGCTGTTGCGTTATTATCATTGAATCTGAGATTGATGCCATTTGAGCACTTTCCAACTGAGCCGTTTACATGCGCGCTGTTATTCTTCTTAATGGAGCTGCTGCGACTCGACAGTGGCACAAATGTAGGATCCAGATCCATGATCAGCTGATTGAGCTGGTCGATGGAGTTGTCTATGTCCTTCGTTAAAGATTTGAATTCCTCATCCCTTTTGTTGTTGTTGTTGTTTACTGTAGCCTGTTCCTTTTGTGGCACTGTGTTTCTCAGAGCATCCACTGTCGTGTCCCTGGTAGGGCCCTGTAGTTCAGCAGGCAAGCCTGATTTCAGTGAATAGCAGCTCTCCTGCTTGTTTCCTGGGTACCTTTCTGCATCATTTCCGTCGTCGGGCATGTAGACAAACTGTTGTGCAGCAACCATCTGCTGCTGGCGAACCCAAGACTGTGTGGAATAGCTTCCCTGTCTGTAGACATGATGCTTGGGCATGGGAGCACTACTGGGATTAGAGGAGGCTACTGAGTTACTCCTGGAAGTCAGACAGATGCTTCTACCATCAGAGTAAGCTCTCTCATATTCCTCTACAGGAGGGGGTGCAGGATGATGAAGATGGTGCTGACTTTGCTGCTCCTCTCCTCCAGGACTCCCAAAGCCATCTGACAAGAGTGAATTCTGGCTGCTCTTGTGGCAGGATGACGACAAGGTTCCTAAGCTGTCGACGCTGTGCAGATCATGACCTGTAATCACCTCATCATCCAGGATGTCTGTTTCTCTCTCTCTGGGACGGGGGTCTCCATTAATGTGCACTTGAGCTGGGACTATCTGTTGGATGCCCAACCTAGGGCCTTGATCATCCATTTCCTCCAGTGAGGGGTCCTCAAGACCAAAGCCACTTAGGAGGCGCTTCAGCTGGACCTTTTCCTGCTGGCTGGGGCCCTGGTTAGACTTGACGGTGGCAGTAGAGGTGGTAGTAATAGGTGTGGGTCGGTCTGCCCACAGAGAAGTGCTAGACAGGCCAGAGTCACTGCTGACAGAGAGTGCGTGGTCACTGTGGTCTGGGCTGGAGGTGGTTGTGCGGGCCCCTCTGACCAGTGTGGCTTCTCCTCCAATGGGGCTCCTCTTGTTAGCTGCTTTGTCCTGGGTTAGGCCTTGAGATCGTGGTGCTGCAAAATAGAAGAGATGCAGCGCTTCATACAGTAAGCTGGTATGGGCACACATACACAGAGAGACGCACAGACAGCAGAGACTCACACAGACGAACACAAATTGCACAAAACCACAGACAAAGCAATACTCTTAACATGCACAGTCATGTCATCCTACAAGCTCCACCATTCAGAATCTGTCATTGACAAAACTCAGTACTTGAAATCACACCTTACAACATTCCAGACAACACAGAGCATCACACTACAAGTAACTAGAACATGAAAATGTCATAAATGTTACTGAATTGAGACAAATGGTTGAATGTGAGAAAAACATTTGGTAAATTAACCCAAACTGCTCATATCGCTCTTTACAATATTCTAGTCCAAGCTTATTTCAACCAGAGGTCTTTGCGATTTTGCTCTTTCTTCCATCAGATGAACATTGTATGGTGTATGTAACAGGTATTGGAACATACATACAAATGCTGCATGCAGACAAACATTTTCCTCATGCTCAGGGTATATAAGAGATGTCTTATATAGTTACAGATAGTCATCTGTATGCCACTACAAGAGTAAGACAGCTGACCCCTGCATTCCTCACCATGCTGTGATTAAGCCACTCAACTCCCTCTCGCCTGCCCCTTGACCCCCAGCATATGTCCAAACAACCTCCTTAATCCTCAGAAGAAAAAAAAACATCACAGAGGCGGGTTTTTATGCAAGGCAGCAAAGGAGGGTCAAATCCACCACAGTACAGACAATAGAAAAATCAAGTTTAGCCTTGCTACACTTACGCAAAATGAGGGCTGAAGAAGGATTCCAAGTGCATGTGATCAGGGCTGCCAAGTAAGTAAAACTGCTGTTTCAATGTCACACTCCCTCTGCTTCAACAAAAGAGAGCTGGAACTTGACTCCTACACTTCTCTCCCAGTCTACTGACTTAAGTACTTGCCTTTAAGTAAAACCAAGACCGGATCTGAATACCAGACACGCATGATAAAAGACCCCCTTCCTCTTCCTCTCAAGAAAGCCCCTGTATGTATGGCTTACCGCCTGCTCACTCAAACTCACTAGTGTAACCTGCATCTGGCCTTGAACAGCTTCAACTCAGGCCTCTGTGCAGGTCAGTTGTGCTGAGAGTTTTCCAACAAATCCCTCGTGTAACATTCCTTCTGGCAAGGTGCAAGCAGGTTTTGAAACAGATGTTTCCTTTTTACCTCAACACTGGCCATCTTTCTCTTTTTCTGACACCCCTGTCATTGTCCTGCCTCTTTTCTTTTCCCTCCCTCTCGTGGCCACCCATCGGGCAGTCAAGGAAAAAAAACTCTTACCTTTGACACCTCTGCAAGGTAAGCATACAAGTCAATCCCTGTGTCCAGTAAAACAACATTTGAAGAGGTGAAGAAGCAGCGTACACGCACAAATGCGGACATGGCGTGTAACAAACAGATGATGATCAGGGTCACATTAAGAGAGTCCGGATAAGTTGGTCCTGCTTTCTTTCTCTGCTATGAAGGTGAGAGTGTTAGCACTCCACATAAGGGGGGGGACCTTGAGATCTCCAAATAAGGGCAGAGGAATGTAAACAACTAAGGCGGGGTTGAAGGCTGAAGGCGGGCTGGAGAAAAGCAGTAACCCGACCTCTTGCATTAGGGGACTACCCCACTGGGGAGAGAAAGGGGGAAAAAGAGGGGAAAAAAAGAAAGAGGGAGGGCAGCCCAGAGATCAGAGAATGAAAACAACATTCCTGCAGCTCCAGACTTTTTTGCTCTGTAAAAAGACACTTAATTAAAGGAATCTTTGCCTTCTACTTGGTGCTCTGGGCAATTTTCATGAAAAGCAGCAGCCAAGTTGTTTTTTTCTCACTCCTGTGTGTCATGAAATTACATGCCTGCCATCCTCATGTAGAATATCACCATGAAACAGATGTGCCCTAAACTCAATTACGGGGTGCAACAATTGTTTTAAAAACTGTTTTACCATTTTACATTAACAAACCCATGAATGGTTAACCAAATATGTTCTTAGCTAGTGCGAAATTCAGTCAAGCCATTTATATCATGCTGGTTGTTGTGGTATGGTCAGTCCCTGAATAATCCACCAATTACAGTGCAGAGAGTGGCGAGACCAGAACTGTTCCTAGCGGCTCCTGCATCACAAGAGGAGGTCTGGTTGTGTATGGCCATGCAATGACCCAGCCCTTTCCATTCCTTCTCAATTACTACCATCCCACACCTTTTGGATTCCAAAAGTATGAGTCATGAGCATAATTATGAACATCATTGTAATTCTCTTCTGCATGTGTCTCCAATGTTTTAATAAAAGTCTGATGTGAAATGTTACTCTTTAGATCATATGTGCAATGTGTGCAGGATATACTGCACATACAGAAGAGCAATATTAAGGAAAAACATGACATTGTATAAAATATAATTTTAGTGGTATCAAGCAAAGCAGATTTATTGTAGAAGTCCTTTTTTTATTTAATCAGTTTTTGAGAGTTGTGAGATGGCTGATAATTTTAGCACTACCAATAAGAGGGAGATGAATAAATAATGCTAGCTAGTGGTGCCTAAAATAACAACATCAACTACATACTACATAAAAAAAACAAACTTTACATTTCATCTCTCTTTAAGGACCTCTTGCTAATATAGATTAATTAAAGTGATATCAAAGTAACTATGAAAATGAACTTTCTTCCATTTACTGCGACTTGGGCAAACTATTTGGATGTTCGTTTGTTGGACAAGTATTCGGTTTTCAATGTTGACGTTTGTTTTTCTTTCCTTTTTTTAAAAAATGTAAGATATCAGTAATAACTACTAAAATGTGTTAATATATAGGCGATATATTACATTCATCTTACATTACGCCTCTAATTTGCTGTGGTTGTGGAAGTCAAAATGTCAAATACTTCTGTGTGCAAGTCCTGATCACTAATTTCTGAAACATGTTCTAATAGCACTGGCCTTGCAAAACCTATCAACCCTATTTAGTAAAAAGATATAGTAAAATGTCTCTAAAGAAAACCAAAACTATCTGCATATTTGCATACACCAAAATTTATATTTTAGTGTATCTGCAATCAGCTGGTAGCCAAATCACTCAAAGACAACAATCTGCTTTGACAGCAAACCCAAATAAACTATAGAAAACAATCTTTAAGATTCAACTCTCAAAGGGGACATATTATGCTCTTTGTGATTTTCTTTTATTCATACATAGCCAAAGTCCCAAAATGTAAGAAGAAACGTTTCACTCTGCTCTGAATGTTTCATTTTAGTGGTTTTAGTCCATATTCCCTTAATAGGATTTTGAGCAATGCAATGTCTTTGCTTTTGAGTTAAATAAAATGTTGGGTCCCTGGACCCTGTGCATGTTTGATCAAGTGATGGGGTTCAAATGATGGCTATCAAGCAGCAGCCAGCAGCATGAGGAAAATATTGGGATATCCACAGGAAGATGCGTCAAGATGGCCATGAATTACTGATCTAAGAACTCTAGCACCAGCTGACACAACTTCAGTATAGAAGAAGCCCTTCACTGGACATAATCCAGACAGTTTACGTAAATATGATTTTTGCTAAAATACTATATTTTGCTAGTCATCTTTCTCTACTATTAGTACATAATGATAGTGGTTGAGGATTTGCTCCTGTCTTGTCTCTCCCCCACCAGTCCTCCATGTGTATTGCGCTCAGCTTTAAATTGGGATGTCACAAAAATATAGAGGAAATGTTGTAAATATTCAATATGAAATATTAAAGAAAATCACAGCCAAGTAAAAAAACACCATTGTTTACAAATGGAGGTGTTCTGACAACAGTTTTACAGATGTCCTTTTTTATCATTGTATTATTTGAAGAATATGCTTTTTGAATAGTAGAGATATATACATATCTGTATTATACTGTGAGTAGCCACTCAAATTATATCAAAAACTGGCAAGAAGGCCAAGTGATGCTCTATATCCAGGGTCGGTAATCAGCTCCTACCAACCATAAGCAATCAGGGCAAACTGGCTTTGTGATGAAAGGACCTTAACCCTATAAGGCCAATGGTATCATATTTGATACACAAAAATCTTTTGATGAAATAATTATCATAGACTTCTGATGTATCAAATGTAATACATCAAAAATCTTACATTTAGAAATAATTTCTTAAAATTTTTCTTTATGTTTTTCAACAACGTGTGCAATACACACTCCAGTTAAAAAAATAGGATGTTGTGGCTATTATTTGTTGGACTGGGCTTTAAAGGGTTAAGGAGACAAGATCTAAAATGAGGTGTTTCAGAAAGTGGGTGAAATGGGATGTTGCAGCAAAAGATTGCACAAGAAAAAGATATTTTATGAACTTTAAAACATGTATACATCTACTAGAATAGAGAACAGAGATAAAAGAGAAATAAAACATAGCATAATATGTCCCCTTAATATCACACACAGGGATAAATGTAACACTTGTACCAGTGATTAAAGAAATGCCATTGAAGTAAATGAGGTTTGCTTTTGACAACATTAGCACTACAGTGGCAAACGTTTTTTAGGCTTCCTTGTCCTGACCAACCTCTGAGTGACAGCCTCTCACAGGGACTTTGGAAACACCAGACGGCTGGTGGTAAGTAGATGTAGAATTCAAACAAAGCTCTCAGTTTTCCCTCTAAGATGTAGTGTTTACATGAGAAAACAAGGTTGTAAAATATCCCACATGAATGCTCTGGAATTAAAGTAAAAGATAAAATTGCTCCTTTGTTGATGCCTTTGCTTTGCTTTGATCAGTTTATAAATATGAGCAGTTGCTCTTTCATTGGATTCCCAGAGGTGTGCATAAAACCTATATGGACATTTTGGGGTATTTAAAAAGAAAATAAAAAAGGCAGCTCATTTTTGTTACACTGCTTATAAAAACACTCAATGAATACTGGGAAAGGGTGGATCTGTGTTTTAATGCCACCACCGCGTCGCTCTATTCTGGGAGGTTGTTGTGAATTCTGTGGTTGAGCGGAGAGCAACAACCGCAGCTAGGACGGGACGCCCCGACACGGTGGCTCTTAGTGTGAGTCTGTGTGTATGTGTAGGCAGTAGCAAGAGTGTGTGCAAGCATGTGTGGGATGGTTAAAGTATGCCCATTCATTTGATGAAACAACAAAATAGAAATCTCTTGAGAACTAACTGCTCTTCCTCTGAACCTAGCATTACTTACATACAACAACACTCCTCCCTGTCCTTTACACAGAAACAGTACTGTTCGTCATACCATCATACTACAACCTCAGGATTTCTTGCACCAATGTGAAACTACCCTCCTCGCCAGTATAAAAGTCCACACATCCTGCCTGTATGCATTTTAAATCCCACTCATGATTAATATCTCCTACTACCAACAACAGCAACATAAACCAAACTAGTGGTGACTGGGAGTGCATGTTAATGCAATCACACTGCAGTCTCTCAAAAACATGGAGCGCAGGACCTGTCACACTGTGTTAGTTCCCTGAGAGAAAAAGAGTTTGTGTGTGTGTGTGTGTGTGTGTGTGTGTCTGTGTGTGTAAGTGAAAAACAGTGAGACCACATTGAATGATGGAAAAGCAATACCAAGAGAAACGAGGGCAAACTAACACTTTAACATGTAAATAACATACTTCTTCCATTCATAAAACAGCCACTGATATTTTTGCTCACATAGAATCTGATTCATCAGACAGACCACAGCACTGTTACAACACAAAGTATTGTGAGTCATGAACTGACTAATGCAACATAGCAACAGTACCTTCACCATCACAGATGTTCTGGTAGGAGTCCCAGCGTGTTAGAGGATCTGCTGTGTTGTAGTCCACAATAACATCTGCTCCATTTTGCCACCTATCGGCACCTGGACCCAAAAATAACATTATTGTAGATATCGTATCTGGTTGTTTCTCTACATATTAAACAATGAGTAGCACTGTTGGACATTTTGATATTGTAACATGTATTATGGCCTAAATGCTGCATAAATAGGATGTGACTAAGGAGAACTATATGATTTCCACATTTTTAAAACCACATTTTCAGGTTCAAAAGACTTAGATTTGATATTTATACATTAAGGAAAGCATATTAATCTCTTGTCAAGTTATGAACACCCTGCAGACAGTTAGTTTATCTTAACACTAAGATAAGTAGCAGGGAAACCGGGCAACCAGGCTAGCTGGTACCAGGTGCTGTGCTAACTTTGCCCAGCCTTTAGAATCATATTTTCCATAGCAAGAAAGTAAATAAGGGAATTTCCCTCATAAAGGAGCACCAATATATCATGTGTTAACAACAATAATAGGTTGTAAGGTTTTACTGTTTTTACCATCCACACTGTTGAAAATATAATTGTTGTTTGGGGTTTGATCAAAAAGAATAGCATACATCCAACAGACTGACCCTTGCACAACTTTGTCACTATAACAGAAAAGTTTCTTATATTTCAGAAATGTGTTTGAAAGACGCACAAGTAAATACATGCAGAGCTATAGGCCCATACAACACAGTTTTCACTCCTGTGGAGCTCTGTGTCATGCTGTGTGTCTTTACTTCTCTGTCAGCACACACTTCACACTACATTTCCTCTTTGCAGCATTCCACATCCATTCTCACCAGGGGGTAGAGGGGGGAGGAAAAGAGCACAGTATAAAGAGAAAAACAGAGCAAAAACTGTGTCTATTTTTCCAACTACCTCTCCCTTTCATGAATTATGAAAAAGCAGAAGCATTAGAAATCTACCTGGGATCTTCTCTGGTCCTTCTGAGAACACCAACTCCACTTTACCATAATCTGGAAACCTGGGATCTGCAAAATATACACAGGACACAGAAATATAGCCACCGCAGCCACTTAGAAATAAAGAGATGAATGGTGTTGTCTGTGAACGGGATTCTCTGGGTCCACGTAACATGTTTGGGAAGACAAGATTATTGGTCTCAAAGTGCTAACTCTAAATTAAGTCCAGACTGAGTCCTGCAGATGGTGCATGCAGCAGATCAGTTGCCATAAACTGCTGGCAGGTTGAAACATGCTCTCAGGGTCTACCTTTGTTGGCGATCTCCATGTCCTCTTTTTCAAACATAAGGTTGTAGCCCTGCACTGCTCCCGTATGGAACTGCAGCCGGAAAACAACTTCACGCTCTGCAGTTAGGTCACTTTTGTGATAGCACTTAATCTACAAAGGAAAATACAAAGAAATTGTGATTACTAAAATCAGTTCTGATGTCAGGATGCAGTATCTGAAAAGTCATCTTGTTTGTTTTCCTACCATGATGTCCCCTTTTAGAAGCTGGGCAGGTTCCAGGGTGATGCATACACGGTCTCTGTGGCCTGGACCAATATGACTGCAACAAAAACAGCAAAGCCAGAGCTTGGAAGCTGTCACAGCTATTTACCAAAAGCAGTAACACTGATTTAAAGTCAGTATTAAACGGTGCTAAACAAAAACTGAGCTAAACAGATAATTGCTTTTAAGTATTCCAGCATTCTTTCAATTAAGCAGTAATCCTAAATTTCTTTACCACATGTGTAGGATACTTACTAGACTCCAGAGGAATACACTGCTTGCATTCCCTGGTAAACCTTAATGTATGGTCGACACACTGGTGGAAAAAAAAAGATAAGTTCTTTAAACATAATGCTTGTTATAAGTGCACTGATCTCAAGCAGTCTTTCAGGCAAGGTATTCATGAGTAGTCAGTTTTGCTTACAGCAAAGTGTGATAAGCCGTTGTTGTGAGAATGGGACTTTAGTTCTACGATGTGACGACCTTGTTGTTTCAGGGAAATTACTGAAAACAGCAATTTATATGCAAACGTGTGTGAGTTCCCATGGGTTTTTACAGGAAACTTACAAAGATGTTCTTCTCTTCAGCTCTGTTTATTTTAGTGCCTCTATCTGCCTGAGCACGTTTGTGTATAGGAAAAAGAAAGATGTAAAGTACAGATAAGTCTCCATCTTGTTTACTGCTCCAACTCTGATGTGGTTTTGTCTAGATTCTTTTATACATCTGTGGTGGAAGCAACTGCATTTTCATTGGGAACTGCAGCTGTGTGTAGTGGTAAACAATATGAGTTTAACCTCCAGTGACGTCGAAGTTTGGTATCCCATGAATGATGATGCAGTGCAGGAACAAAGGAGAGGCATTGATCTTCATGGATCCACTTAGAAGACTGTTGAGGATCCAAACATACCTGACATGAAAGGATAGAAAGGGACGTCAATGAAAGGTCAAAAGTCAACAGAAGCCGAGACATTGTGTCTTTAGTCCTTATGATGAAACCTGCACTTTCCATGATGCAAGCTGAGAATGTTTGTCTTCCATCAGAGCTTTGCTGTCTGGTAAATATCTTTCAAACTCCAAAAACCCAATTAATATTGCAGATCTTCCATCAAACATGTATGATTTCCAGTCCTATGCAGAGATAACCCTGACTGTGACTTAATCGCAGTTATTTCCTCACATCAATGTGACAAAAACTATTAACATTCACTTCAAAAATCCACTTATTTGCTTTCCTGCTGAGAGTTCAATGACAAGATGAATATCAATTTTGTCTTTATGATGAATCCTAGGACCACCTGATATTCACCCAACATATCAAAGACAGGAGAGGTTCCCAAAAACCCCAGTGATTAAAACTGTACGTGTAGTATGCTTAATCTGTACAAGAACAAAGTGAATAAACAGTACTATGATGTTGCAGGAGATTATGTGGAGGAGTAGTAGGCCGGGGGCAGTGACACGCTGGAATCTCCACTGACTGCCTGCCAACTTCAATACAGAGGAATATATAAGATGTTAATCAGAAAGCTTCAGCTTTATCAGCCAGACAAGCCATTTAACCCCTTTTCCAGTGCTTAACTTAACTTTCTGGCTGTGGCTTCCTTTTAACATTGAGACATAAAAGTGATTGTAATTTTCCCATATAACTCTCAACAAGAAAGCAAATGTTATTTTCCAAATTGCTGAGCTATTCCCTTAATACAACATTCAATTTTTGGTTCTTTTCAATTTTGTAGAAAAACATACCCCTCGACATAAAGCATTGCCAAAAGTATAATTTTGGTTACTGCGGGTATTATATCAGATCTAGTACTGAGACGTTTATATTGTCCATTTCCATGTGGTCAGATACACGCAAGACAACTACTACACTACAACAAAACAAATAGTAGAAACTGGTTCTGCCTAAGAGCTATCAATGTGAGATGATGATTCACAGTGGGTTAGGATTACACCAGGTCGTCATGGGATCGGATTCTCATTATAATGATCAACAATAACAGCGCTTTTCGGTGAAAACAGCACCAGGACACACAACGTTTTGTGTTGAATCAGGTGGGTTTGGAACATGAATGTGTTTGGATGGAGACATGGGTCAACAAAGAACCACCCAAACAACACAGGTTAAATGTATGTTGCTATGCAAAAGGGTGTGCTTGTGTTTTGGGTGTTACCGTTTCTGCGAGGGTGTCATCAGACCTGAGACCTTATCATCGTAGTATTTCCTCATGGCGAAGCGGTCCAATGCCTGATCAGCACTTTCAGGGAGACAGAGAGACACATTAAACACTTAAGGTAATCATGACTCAAAAGAGATTACACTCTCTTGCTCTATAATTGAATGGTGTTAACCCCGACTTCAATTAGGACAACACTCACACATGCATACACATGCATAATGGGGAAGAGTGAAAGTAACCGGAGGGACAGGGGATTCCAGCAGAGAGGAAGAGAATGCCAGCCTTAAGTAAACACGGAGGGGGAGAGGAGGACAGAGAGAGGACAGAGTGTGTGCATAGCTTGGCTATTCAGAAAGACCTAAAACCAACAGGCTCTGAATCTATTCCATTGTAAATGCGCCTCATTGTTTTCCTATCTCCACCTCTACTCCTCTTTTTGCCCTGTCTTTCACATTCACCTTACTGACCCAGTCTCTCTCAGCAGGACGCAAACACTGAGAAGCAGAGATAGGTTAATGATCTGTGCTCATGCCACAGTGACCGTTGTGTGCAGACAGGACCTTCAATAATGGAATAACACCAGCTTGTGTCTGCAGCATTGTGTAGTGGTAAACAACACGGAGTGGTTTCCATCCCATAAACAAGGCATTTCTTCACCTGACAATGCACATGCTTCTCTGAATGTTCACCGACAGTGGTTAGAAAGTCAGTTTTATACAAAATGAACAGATTTCCTTAAACTGACACTGTGGCCAGAAGCTATTACAGTAACTAACATGTTTCCAAAGTGATTCATGCAATTCAATACCAGATGATTCAACTGTGTGGTTTCCTTTGAATCTGAAAGAGTTCACTTTCCTTTTACTCACTTTCTGAATCACCTTGACCCTGTATTATAGGAGCTAAATAAATCACCCGTGGCTAAGCAGTGACAATGCTTGTGGTCTACAAAGATAGTCTCATAGACTGTTGTGGCTTGTTGTTATCGTCTGCTGCCAGATGTGAGTGGGCGCACTCATATTATGATAAATCATGATGTCAGGGCAAACATTTATGGTAGCACAAATGTGACACATAGTAGTGGTTACCTGGCTGATACATCGGTGAAATGCACAAATGATGAAATGACAACACCAATTCGACCCTTGCCACCCTAAAAAAAAAAAAACGAGAGAAAATAGGACATGAATGACTACACATGCAGCATTTGTGGTTTTACTCTGTTTTTTCTGCATAACCCCCAAATCTTTTTTCCTCCATCTTCCAACTATGAGTGATGAGATGCTACATAAATACACTGCCGACAGTTTTTGTTGTTTCAGTGTGCATATGTGCACCTGACAATTATTTTAAGACTGACTTGAAAATCCTTCATTAAATAAATCATACTCACCTTGCAGTGTATAACCACCACATGTAGAGGGTCAGCATTAAGCCAGCTCTCCATGGCCTTGCAGATGGTGCAGATCTTATCCAGAGGTGGGGCATGCAGATCTGGCCAGCCTGTATCCAAAGTCTAAAAAAAAAAGGGAGATCTACTTTGCAAATGAAACATACTGTGTTTGGTGCTTTTGCAGATTATCAATACGCACTACCAGTCACAAGTTTGGACACACCTTCTCCTTTAGTGATTTTCATTATTTTCTACATTGTACAAAACTGAAATCATTGAAATTTTTGCAGAAAAAATATGGAAATACAAAAATATGTATAACCTAGAATAAGTGTTTTTTTATATTTTATGATATTTTGGATCTTCCAAAGAAGCTACATTTAGCTTGGGCACACTCATGCCATGCAATTATCAGATTCTTGAGGTAATCACCTGGAAAGGTTTTCATTTCACAGACTGCCTTCTTGATGTGCTTTAGACCATCAAGTGTCTTGTGCAGAGGAAGGGTGGCTACAAAGTCGACAGCCCTGTTAGTGCTACTACAACTACTGTACAAAAATTTACAAATCCATATTATGGCAAGAAACACTCTTACATAAAGAGTGTTACATTAAGCTACATAAAGTGAAAAAACAGTCCATCATTACTTTAGGAAATGAAGGTAAGTCAATCCAAAAACTGCATTTTGGTCTCATGAGATCAAATTTGAGATATTTGGTTCTAACTAATGTGTCTTAGTGGATGAATTGAGGTTTCCTGAATATGGTTCCCACTGTGAGGAGGTGTTAGGTGTGAGGGTGCTTCACTGGTGGCATGTTGGCGATTTAGTCAAAACTGAGGGC
This sequence comes from Helostoma temminkii, assembly GCA_900302695.1. Taxonomy (NCBI): domain Eukaryota; kingdom Metazoa; phylum Chordata; class Actinopteri; order Anabantiformes; family Helostomatidae; genus Helostoma; species Helostoma temminkii. The sequence continues at coordinate 60,788 of OMLM01000425.1, forward strand.
ACACCTAGCCAGCATGGCTACCACAGCAGAGACATACCATCCCATGTGGTTTGCACATAGTGGCACCGTGATTGGTCTCCAACAGTACAGCAGGGTCCAAGGAGGAGAGTGATGCATCAAATGACCTTGCCTCCGCAATCAACTAATCTAAATCCAAATGAGATTGTTGGACTGGAGAGTGAAGGAAAACCAGCCAACAAGTACTCAACACCTCAAGATTGCTGGAAAACCATTCCAGGTGACTACCTCGTGATACCATCAAATAAAAATGTGGCTACTTTGAGTCAAAAAAATAACATATTTTGGGTTGTTTACTACATAACTCCATACACGTTTAAGCCTGGATGTCTTCGGTATTAATGTAAAATGTTAACTGAAATGTTAACTAATTGTATCAACTTGTGTTGGTTTGATGCGGGTGACAGTCACATAAGCTTACCTTAGGGTTCATTCTAGAAAGTTCATGTCTTCTCTCTGACAGGTTGATAATCTAAAGAGAACACACCACAAAGCCTGTCACAATTTCTACTTACAATACCATTATCAAAAGACAAGCTAAGCACTCTGAGATCAATACTTTCATATCAGTATATCAGCTCATCAGCTGTGACATCAATACCATTTGCTCTTTGACACTTGGATACAGCATGTTTTAATGTGATTCAACAAGCAGCACTGACCAGGTAATTATCTGCATGCTTGGATTTGAGCATTCGGGTGACATCCTTCAGGTTGTGAGAGTAGATCTCTTCTGAGCAACCCCGGGGAAAAGACACAGCAATTATACGTTCTGTGATATATGTGAGGTCGAGCTCATATCCCTCCTCCATTCTGAATCTTGGGACTCCTGTGAAAAAATTTCAAAGATTCAAGATTCAAAAAACTTTATTTTTTAAACTTTAAAACTTTAATCCCAAAGGGAAACTGTTTAAAAACACTGAATCAGAGAAACAGGTAGGTAAGAGACTTTTGATTATCTCACACCATTGCTACTTTAGGCAGATCACATTACTCACGTCTTTATTTAATGGTCAAAGTCCTCAACTTTAGTCACTGTGTCCAAGTTTACCACAGATACCTTTAGCGAATGACCTCAATCCCAGATTACATGACAGTGAGTATCTTGTTTGCACTGCAACAGTCACCAGTGTGTTTCAGAAACGCTCAATACATAAAGGACTTTTTAAACACGTGAGAGACACTTATCTGCACTGCATAAAGAGATAGTATAGTTTATCAAAATACTGAACACTAGCAATCTTGTTGCCACAGCCACTCAGTTGGAGTTACAATGACAAAGAAAGAAAAACTTTCAAAGAATTCCGGTTGAAACCAGTCGCTGTAAATCCCTGAGTAGTGGTGTGTCCCTGTGACCTCATGGCCATGAACTTCCTGCAGTGGTGGTATAGAGAGAGTCTTTCTCCCGCCCCTGCCACTGCACCACACCCACACATCCCTTATTTTCTCATCTAGTCATCACTGTACGTTCTGTGCTGTTTAGCTTTTAACAGGTCAATATGTCATACATTTGCTGTTCCCATCTTATTATTAACATTTAGCACATTTTTTACTGTACTGACATTTTATGAACAATAAATAAAACTTAGTGAAAAAGGGGTCACAGCAAATTATGTTGCTCTCTCTGTCTGCAGCCTTCTGTAGTTCTATTCAGAAGTGAAAAATCTGGTCCCTGTAAATTCAAATAACTGCTACAGAAACTGTTACAGAGTTACCCCATATCTGGGGCTACCTGAAAAGGTCAATGTGTTAGTTCCATCAAGTGTGGAATATTCACTGTATTTTGTTAGTTATCCATAATAATTTTTCAGTTCAATTCTTATTTATGGCATTGTCAGCACAGACTTTTCAATGGTGTGTCTATACATGTATATATGTGTCAGTACATTCCTGAAAATTAACATTTTATTGTTAATAAGTCTGTTAAATAACAGTTATCTATTGCTCTGAATAAACGTAGTGCTCCCTTTACAATTTATTTAAAAAAACAGGGCGCCAGGACTCCATGCAGGTGAACGTAAATGCTCTTCCTCCTCATTTGAAGAAGCGTAAAAATGCTGCATAATCAATGTGTTTACATGCACTTAAGCAACTGGGCTACAGCCATCTTTCTCAAGTAAGCTGATTACTTAACCTCATTTCCCCAGGTAGGTGATGATTTCTCAAGAAACCTGGTTTCACTGAGTAACCTGATCACTTGAGTGTACGTAAACACAGTCAGTGCCCCAGATAGTATTCCTCATTAGTAGGAGGATATCATAATAAAATTTAAATTTTATTGGTTTATATTTGAACATTGTATCTTTCATGATTTGAATAAGGTTGTGGGGTCAATGACATGATTTTCTGAAATATTCCTATACACTAAAAAACAAAAAAAATTCATAAAATTGCCAGAGATGTCACCATCGTTCTTAATTGACACCCACAGTTTGATGTCATTAAATGATTCACAGTCAAGAATGTGTTTGTCAGTTAGGTCTGTGATGACTGCAGGCTACAGTCCAACACTTTAAAGAGGACCACAGGGCCATAAACCAGGGACAGTGTAGCCACAGCTTAAAACAACCGTCAGAGCGTAATGAAAGAGGCCATGTGTATGAAGAGGTCATCACTCAGGGACTGAGGTTGGGTGAGTGTGCGTGTTGGTGGGAGCAGGGGTAAGCAGGGGGAAAAGGTCCTCAGGGATTGATGTAATGGTGGGGTGGTTAATCTATTTCCCATGAGATTCTAAGGAAAAACTGTTGACTAATGGGAAATTAATGAACAGGTCGACCAGTACTACGGCTCTGAGTATCTCCAGGGCAGGGTCATGACATGAAGGCTTACTTATGTTTTGAAAGTGTCAAAGTAAGCTAATCACAGATGGTTAGAGTACTTGTGTATTTATTTATTTAACAACACTTAGTTTCTGTGTGACCCAGGAGATCAAAATAATATTACAAAATGTATTACATGCAAAAACAATAAGATTAAATGTTTTTGTTTTATATTGTTTTTTTAGTTTTAGATGCATTTTTAAATGTGTCGTTTGTAGGAAGAATTAATGTCATGCATAGACATTGCACAGACTCCTACTGCTACTGTAGCAGTAGGAGTTAAGTGGTTGAAAGCTCAAATAGGAAAGGAAGGAACAGAGAGAAGTGCTATACAGTATAGATATGACTGTTCACTCTTAATTCTATCTTTGATAACTTCCTCAGGGCTCCACAAATTGCTCATCTCTTAGGGTGTCAAACAACTTTCTTTACATTTCAAATCTTTGTGCTTCAATTTGAGTGTTTTTAAGTTTTAATATTTTCTGGACACGTTTGTAACATGCAGTCATCTTAGGATCTAGGGTATTATGTGATGTTGTGACTATTTTCTGACATTTTATGAACAACAGAAATATTTAAATGCCATAAGGTAAAATAGTTTTTATTTGTAAATTAGAATAATCACAAGTTGCAGCCATTTCTAACAGTTAAACAAAGTCACACTAAAATACTGCTTCTCCCTGTGCCTGGAACTTTGTGCAGTTATATTCACAGCTGAAAAAACTGCAGCTGTTTAGCTTAGCATAAGGATAAAGGCTGGAAACCACTACCTAACAAAGCTCATCGATGTTGTGCATGTTTAATCCACCCAAACACAAAAGTATATAGACAAAAACAACATGTTGGGTTTTATGGGAGGTTATGTGCAGGTCTATCTCTGAGTTGGAAGCAGTAAACTTGTTTGTGCCAACAGTTTGGCATGCCCCATGTAAGACCAATTGTTGTTTTCACACTTGTGTTTCACAACGTTCTGTAGTGCTCATAGGCAGAATTTTAGGTTTTGACAGAGCCAGGCTTATTATTTCCCAAAGTTTCTAGACTTTATGCCAAACCACGCTAAGCTGAGCTGACCAGCTGCTGGTAGCAGCTTCATATTAACATACACACTTGAGGATCGCATCAATCTTCTTGACAACCTCTAGGCAAGAAAGCAAATAACTGCATTCCCCAACATGCTCAACAACTGTTTTAAATAATCAAGATAACTAATTGAAGATAAAAGCACTTTCAATGGAAGTTACTTCTACTCAACTCTTCAAAGGTTCAAAAAAGATATTCATATATACTGCAAAGTAAATCAAAACGTTTAAATGCAAACGTGAAGTTTGTTAATTTCACATGAATAATTCATGTGAAACTGCAGTAACCAACATCATTTTACTCCTAAAGACCTCTCACTTCTCCTATTCAAGTCATCATTCAAGCCAACATGAGTGACTTGCCCCAGCATGCACTAAAGATAATTGGTCTTTAATTTGCACTCACTGCTTTGTTCCTGGTTTGAGGCACAACATTAGCTCACAAAGACAGAATAAGCAGTGCCAAGGAACTCAAATCCCCAGCCCACCCATGGCACTGTGAGAGTACGGCTGGTAGAGAAGTAAGGTAGGCAGAGACATACAAGAAAGTGGGTTGCCAGGTCTACTGTGAACAAGCTTGAACAGGTTTATTGAGGTCAGGATGTTGGGGGATTAGGGTGTGTCTGGTTCCCCCAGCTCCAACCCCTGCAGGTAAGAGCTTGACTAGGCTGCGTGGGTGCTGTCAGCCACGTTCACACATGCATGACCATCACTTGGGAGAAACTCTGAATACCGTTCTTTCAATTATAAACAATGCTGGAATTAGATTAATCAAGCATTTCATTTATGAACAGAAAAACACAGAGAAACTAGTTAGGAGACCTTATTAAAGTTCTGGAGTGAAGACTGTTTCTATTTCTGGAGCCACACCCTTCACCTGGCTCACACCATATGGAATCTCCCATTTGAGATGAAAGAAGGCGGCATCATGTACCAGAATATAAAATGAAGAGGGAACTGTCTCTGTTAGCTAGCTCATGAAAGTTCAATCACAGCCAAATCATGTGAACAGTGACCTCATAGTTGTTTTCATTTTTGAGTTCATTGTGGTGAAAACAGTTGGCAAAAACTTTGCATACTTGTCTGTCACAAATAATAGGACTCTTTCACAGACTCTGAGTTGAGGCACAGCAACCGAATTCGTTCACTGGGATGTTTATTTGTGTGTGATTAGGCTGGTTGTTACAGGCAACCTGAATCTATTTTTCATTAGCTATTCTTGTGTGATCATCATCATAGAATGCTTTAATCTGTACAAACCTGTGGAGGAAGAAGTACAGTATATACAAGGAACTGTCATTAGATGAAAGAAGAATGGAAAGAATTTAAGTTTCCACAACCACTTGGGAAACAACTACTGTTGTGTACATGGTTCATTCTTCAGTGCTTATTTTGATCATTATTAGATTCTGATTTTGTAAAATGTAAAAATAATCACCAACTCTGATCAAAAGTAATCTTAAGTGCCTAGACTTAGTCCATGCCACATGGTACAAAATGTTTGCCATCAATTAAAGAAAACTGCAATATCCACAAGCTGCACACATATGAAAGCAATCAAAACCAGCTAACCCCCCTTTACACCCTGAAATCAAACTGAATCTTTTGGCATGACCTTATGGTTTATGACTGAATAAAATGCAAAAATGGGTGAACTGATACGCATTACTAATAAAAGAAAAAAATATATTTCCAAATCACAACAGGCCTCCTGGTGCTCAAGAGCTCAAATGTGGAATGATGACAATCATCTAACCAAGCAAATTGAAACTGTGTTTTTGGCTTTTATGGAAACAAATACACTATTTTAACATAATTATTCCTTTATTTTAACCTGTCCACAGCCTTCCAAAGAGGCAGTGGACAGGTTAATGATCTCCTCAGCTGCAAACCTGAGTAACACCTAAAGTGCCATAAATGCTTCAGGAAGTCATGATGCCTGTGGAATGGGGGTTGCCACACTGAAACGTTTCTGTCTTTTTTTTCTTTTAAGTATTTTACTAAATTATGTTACATTTCTCACTGTTGTTTCTTTGTTTTAAGTGCATGAAAAGAATTCATCATGCCTGCTTATCACTTTATCAGATGAAAGTTGTAGAGACAGGGCAGATTTGTGTCTTGCCCACGTTCTCTGGCAGTAGCACCCAGTTGGTAATTAGCATTCACTTCTAATAGCCATCTAATAACCTTTGTATTCTTACTTGGCACCGGAGCACACCTCATACTATGAGTTAATATGCTCACATAACAGTCTGGACAGGGGCCACAGCTTGCTCTGGTCTTTTCCTGTTGGGGCTTGACAGCATATGTTTATGCTGTGGCCCCTAAAAAATTTAAATAAACAAAATCATGAGAGTTATTGAAAAAAGGCCACAGAATGGGTATGTAAGGTATTTGTAGCAAGTTTATTTTGTATCCCTGGAACACTAACATGTATTTGTGCCACATTTTCATAAGATATTTTGAAGGGAATAAAAATGACAGCCTTGGCTCTAAAGTACTCCCTAATTACCGTTTCCTATCCCAAGGTCATAGTGGAATGCGTTTCAAAATGGATTAAGTTCCCACTCTAGCTCATTTTTTTCTGTTTACCCTCTTTCTTGCCATTCTTCTTGTCCCTTAATTGCTTTCATTCTCCCTCCTTCTCCAGGTCTCCTTCTCTCTTTTTAATGACTTACACATGTCAGCCAAGTGGCTGTGACACTGCTGTGACAAAGAGAAATGCCCCAGTGTTCCATACCATGCTGTTCAACCCAGGGATAGATCACATTGTTCTGATTACAGTACACAACACCAACCCTCTGCCAACCCACCTGTCTAAACCACACTATCAGAATCCCCATTCATCTGTCTCTCTGCAAGTCCTTTGTAATTGCCGCCTGCTATCAGTGAGAAAAAACGGAAACTTCAGAATTATTACTCACTACTTCTTTCGCCTTGAGGGGTAGATATCGTTCATATAACTCTGACCTCTGAACCTCCAACAAAAAGCTATAATTGCCAGTTCAAAAATGTTTCTCCTCTCTCACTTGGTCTATAATTAAAGCCAATCTTGAAACAGTTTAGCATGCAAAACATTTGGAACAACCTGCATGGTTTATGTTGCTAAAGGGTATAAATGCAGGTGTGTTTATGATTTCCAGGTAGGCGAATGGAGGGATATATATATATATATATATATATATATATATATATATATATATATACAGG
>OMLM01000425.1:67933-78132 GCA_900302695.1 Helostoma temminkii
TGAAGCTTTGCAACGTAAAGACGCTTGTACAAGTCATCAACAATGGCTGCCTGAGAAACATAGCCCTAAGGCCACAAATACCACGCAGCAGCTGTAGCTCAAAGAAAAAAAACGATACTCTCTCAATATGTCTACATCATCCTAAGAGTTAGGAAAGGATAAGGTCAGCCTGTTTCTTTTGGAACGCTATAAACTACTGGGTGCAAGTCTTTCACAAGAATGGTCCCATATGTTTCACATTATAAAAGGTCTCCAAAGCATCATAGCAATAGTAAGAAACCCCAAATTATAACCATTGAAAAACACAATGCAACGAGAAAGATATTTAAAGCTAAAAAGACCTAAATGTGTCAAAACTCTGGGGAGTTCACGTCAAAGGCTTTTCATAAGACTCCTTCACATTAAAAGGGAAAAACATCACAAGATCAGTGCTTGTTCACTTTGAATGACTCTTTCTGTCTCCAGGAGCACACACACACACACGCATGCAGTCACACACACATCCCCTTTACTGGGACTCAAAGCCAAAGTAAATACAGAGATCAGTGCCTTGCTCTCTCAATAAATGAGCAAACCCAATGAAAGGTGACTGAGCAAAGGGCTAAACAGAAGGAAAAAGTACTGAATGTTGTGGGGAAGTCTAACCATGCTTTTAAATACTCACTAGCTTGACTTTAAAAACCTTCCTGCCAGTGACTGACACTGGAAAAGTTCAGACACAGTGCCTTACCTTTTCAAACAGAGCAACTACTTTAATTCTTCTTTTTCACTCTTTCTTCCTGTTTCCTTTTGTCAGTCTAAGCTGCTGAAAGAGAAGGAGTGGGGTTAAGTCCTGAGCCAAAGAGCCCTCAGTCCGTCATACAGGCTTAGAGCAGACTGAGGGGCTCATTTTGTTCCGCTGGAATGTGCTCCCAGGCTGATCACAGGCGCTTCTGTTAGCTCACTTTATCCCAGCTGGACCTGGTGCTCTCCTCCTCTTCTGTGGTAAAATGAAAACCTTTGCTCGGTTCCTGAACTGCTGCTGCTCAGTCCCCCGCGAAAACTTCCTCAGCACAGGTTTCCACTGCAGCCGCCTCAAGTCCTGGCATGGGATAGTCTTCTGACTGCGCTGCTAGGGCCGTCGCTCTTGTTCCCTCCCCCTTCCACCCAGCCTCCCTGTCTGTGGCCTCCTCCCTCCGCCTCACCACCCCTCACACGCAGACTGAACTTCCTCCACTGTAAAGACCCCCCAAAGTCCTGCACATGTGGAGACTGGAACCTTTCAGTGTTGCGTGATTGTATCATGACGTATCTTTAAAAGTATTAAAGCGTAATAATTAGACGTTAATGAAAATGAGATGGCGTAGGCCATTTTATTCTTTTAATGTTACTGTACTTTTACTGCATGCTGGCAACAACAGAATTGAGTTTCAAGATTAATAAGAGGTGGTGAGTAACTAAGTATATTTACTAAAGTATTTACTTAAGTACAGTAAGCACCGCTTTAAGGTACTTTAAAGGGCTTTTTACCAATGTTTGCTCAAGTAAGGACCATGATTATAAAATTTCAAATATAAATACTCGTGCGTTGCTGGTAAAATAACCGATTTGTTAATGTGTAGTATGCATGTAACACTGGAGTCCTTATTATCTTATAGTTATAATAATACAACTAAAGTCTACAGTTTCCTTTTCATTCCTCTGGTGGTGGTCAGTCTGCTGCTGCAGGTTCCCAAGCTTGTAGGTAGTTTTAGCGTAACAGCGTCATCCATAGGTAACAGTCAATACTGCATCTGATGTGCATCAGCCCCTCTAATACATATTCAACAGTTTCAGCTTCAATTTCACAATACAGATACTACATGGTCAAAAAAAACATGAATGCATGAATGATTTAAAATTGTTACATCAATTTTATTTTGAATTTTTATCTTGAATAACATTTTGGTGATAAAGAATATTAATAACTGTCAATTTAGTGTTTGAAGCTAAACCTCAGCATTTACAATGAACAAAAAAAAATATTTTCTAAAATAAAACACTATAAAAAAACACATCAAGCTGCAACAAACCAGAAATTTTAAAATATCAAAATTAAAACTGAGTGCATGCAGTAGCTGAAGTCAGCAAGCATATTTTAGTAAAACAAAATACTAGAAAAAAGCCATGTTAATACACCATACAATAAAATGACAAATATAATCAAACTGTATGCATGTGAACAATGGTTTATACTCAGCATGTTTAATAATGAAATACTAAATCACCAAAAATTATAATATCATTTAAACTAATTCAGGATCAGACTCAGTGTTTACACAAACTTCCCCAAATTTCATAGGTAGCAGAAAAACCTTTAAGAAAAGTTTTAAAAAAATGTATTGGAACTGCTGCTCATCACTAGTCTAGTTTCATTCTTTCTGTATGCTGTGCACTAAGAGAGAGAGTTGGAGTTGTATGTGGTACTGCTGGAAGAGAAGCTGTAGGTATAAGTAGAAGAGTAATCCACACTGCCTCTACGAGATCCACTCCTCGAGCCTGCACGGGAACCAGATCTGGACCCAGAGCGAGATCCTGGATTAGATACATTGTAGGGGCTGCTGATTCCCTTCGTGGACACTGAGGAGGCCTGCAGCATCTTCATACCATTGCTTTCTTCCACCATGCAGCTGTCCATCGCTTCCTTGTAGGAGATCTTCAGTTTTGTTTTGGGACAGGTCAGGTTCTTCTGGTGGTTCCGTGTGTCCTGAAGCTTCTGGGCCCCTTGACCATCTAGCCACCCCCTGCGGATAGCCTCTTCAATTTTAATGCGACGTCCAGTGCCAGGCTCAATCAGGCCTCCTGTCAAGTATTGAAACTCCAGAAATCTCTGACCTGCATCATAAGGCAGCCATGTTTCCTTTACTGCCTCCGCTGCAGACATTTTTCTTTTGATCTTCACATCTTCAAAACCGACATAGGCTTTCTGAGCAGGTTTCAGCTTGTTAGCCATATTTTCATCAATGATGCTCTGATGGACAGCATCTTGCAATGACAGTCTCTCGCCAGTAGCAGGGTTGATAATGCCACCTGTGGACGCCTGGGCCTCCAGCAACCTCTGTGCTGTAAGAGTATCGACTATACCTCTTCTGAGACCTTCAGAAATAGTTATTTTCTCCAAGGTCTCTGTATCAAATATGGCCGCCACAGGGCTGTGATCATCAAACATCTCAGGTGGAGAGACAGTAATAGAAATACTGTTGAAACGTTTACGGACAGTTGGAGACGATGGTGTGGCCTGAGTGGGGCTGCTGCAGGTGACCATGTCATCAATGCTGCTGGCTGCAATGGTCATCTCAGTGTTGCTTGTTCTACTTGTAATTTGATCAGCAAACTGGGTCAAGCTTAGCGTTCCAGCACGGTACTGATCCAATGCCTTCTGGTCAATGATACCACGCTGCACACAGTCGTGGATGTCATACTGGGTTCCTGTTTTCCTATCCACTATCACCAAATGAGCAGAGCCATCTGACCCCTTGATAGTTATTTCTTCCCACTCACACTCTTGCTCTGACAAGTCCAGGAAGGTGTCATAGTCAATTAGCTCCCGGTGATAAGCCTCTCTCACTGACATCTCCAGCCCAGTGTCTGGGTCAACTATCACAACTCGTCTCTTGCGCAAGACATTGGTACGACTGTCCTGTGACTTCTGGGGTTTACTCTTGTCTTTAAGTGGCAGAAGTATGAGGCCTGTTTTGCTATCTGTGATGCATCTTTCCTTCAGCTGAAGATATGTCAGGTTATCTTTGGTATTAGGGTCAAAGAACCCTTTTGTGTCATCTCCTTCATAAGTTAGGATTTCATTCATCTTTTCATCAAAATATCCCCTCTTATAGGCAACATCAACATCAATACGGTGGCTCTCTTTGGGATCAATAATCCCACCACTCGCAATCTGGGCCTCAAGCAGGCGGATTCCATGACCCTTCTCAAGAAGATCTTTCTCGATGGCCTGGAAGAGGGAGATTGTCTTTCCTGTGGATGGGTCTTTGTATCCAGTCACTGCCTTCTCTGCAGACAACAGTTTATTCTTAAACTCTTTCCCTATGAGGCCTCGCTTTGAGGCTTCCTCCACTGTCAAGAAGACATTGTTCACTGGATCAACAATGAAGCCAGAAGCAGCTTGGGCCTCAAGAAGCTCCAGGGTGGTTCCTCTCATGAGTAGACCTTCCTTCATTGCTTGATAGAAAGGCATAATTCTGTCATTGGCCTCATCATAAATACCTGCAATACACGTAGAGCCTTGTAGGTAAGACTTTAACTTGTCTTCAATGTCTCTGCTGGTGAGCTGGCCCTGGTTGATCTTCTGCAAGTCAGTTTCATCCAGCAGTTGTGATCTAACGAGATCTGCAAGAGAAACTTCACCACGTAGACCCTTTATTGTCATGGGTTTTTCTTGACCACGGAGCAGAAGCAAGCCAGAAACTGGCTCCACTGTACACTTCTTCCTAAGGTCACCATAACTTATCTTCTCTCCTGTTGCTGGATCCAGGTAGCAGGTGGGTTTTTTGTTCAAAGCCCTGTAGAGCTCCTCATCAATAAGATTGCGATCTAAGGCCAGATCTTTTGGAAGGAAGACACCAAGAACGGGATCCAATATGCCTCCAACAGACTCCTGAGCTTGTAGCAAGCGAATGGCTGTATCTTTGCTTATGCGGCCTTGTTTGCAAGCCTGGCCCACAGATAACACTTTGCCAGTGAATGGATCTTTGAAGCCTGTGCTTGCTGCTTCAGCTGTCACCAAGGTGTCTCTGTCTTCTGTGTCTACAATCCCTCTGGAACAGGCAGTGTCCACAGGCATCTTCTCATTAAATGTAGGATCCACTATGTAGCCTGTTGCCGCTTGAGCTTCCAAGAGCATTAGGGCACTCTCTCGGCTTAGAAGGTTCCTGTTTTTGGCTTCAGTGAATGGCATTTTTCCTTGAGAACCCGCTGTCATGCCAGCAATAATGCCAGTACCTTTCAGACTAAGCTGGATGTCCACAGCTACCTCATCTACTGTCTTTTTCCCCTTTAGGAGCTGGTCTAGAGTGGCTTTACTGATTATACCACAATCACAAAGCTGGTGAGCTGTGACTTTGCGGCGCACTGCATCAAAAACCAACTTGGATGGATCAACTGTTGGAATCTTCTCATCTGTCTGGGTCTGTCTGCTCAGACTGCTGGGTCTTTGCTGCAGCTTCTTTATCTCTCTCTCTAGAGCATCTCTTTTGAGAGCCAGTTCTGATGCCTCCTTTTCAGAGATCAACAGCCGGCTCTTGTATCTCTCATCAACACTCTTCAGCTCCCTCGTAAGCCTCTCAACTTCACTTTTCAGAGCGAGCCTTTCACGATCACCCTTGTCTCTGTCTGATTCACACTGCTTGATCTGGCTATCTCGCAGCTCATTCTGGCTCTTCATATAGTTAAACTCTTTAAGGATTGAATTATTTTCATCCAGCAGCCGCTGTTTGTTGCGGAGTTCAGTATCTAATGTGACTTTAGTGCGACTGAGCTCCTCTTCTAGACGTTGTTGACGATTCTTGTCTTGCTCCAGAAGTTTAAGCTTGGCTAGCAAACTGTCCTTCTCCAGCAGCAGGTCACTGTACTTGGTTTGGGACTCATGCACCATCATGGATGTCTGTGGACAAATAACAGAGCAATCATTATTTTTACACACAAATAACACAAACATAAAAAAAACCCATTTGATTTCCACAATGATTAAAAGGCTTATTGAATTCTAATCAATTAAAAACAACTATATTTGGTGCACTGATGTCCTATTCAGTACTGTTGGAAGTAATAGCTTCTGTACATATGGATAGAGATGGTGCATTCATTTTTATAGTTTTATTAGTATTTAATGTTTAATAAAGTTATTAATATTGTAATATGACAATGGATCAGTGACATAATGTGCAAAGTAAAAGATTAAGAAACGTGCATATCAGGCAAAAGCATTTGCAAGCAGGTGAAGTTTATGCAGAAGCAGCAAAAAAAATTATTTTTGTAGAGTTGATCCTTCAGTGCAATCAAAATACCTCAATAGATTGCTTTTGGAATTTGTCTAGTTCCAATTTAATCTTTTCTCTCTCCTTGGTCAGGTCACTGATGAGACCCTGGAGCTCCGCTGTCCTCTTGGTGCTACTCTGAAGCTGGACATGCAAGGCTGAGATCTGAGTGGCACTTTCTCCATCAAGAGTGTCTTTGCTAAGCTTCAGTTCGTCTCTCTCCTGTTTAACTGCCCTCAGCTCCTCCTCCAACCTTAGTCTCTCTTTTGTCAAGTTCTGCGTCAGAGTCTTCAGCTTTTCAACCTCTGCAGTATATTCATTAAGCTGCCTGCTCTTTTCTTCAATGGTCTTATATAGACTTTCGTTGCGCTGATTAAGCTCATAAATTCGGGCCTGTTCCTGCTGGAGCTTCTGTCTCAGTGTCCTCAGCTCAGCTGTTACAGCTGCCAGTTCATCCTTGGTGACTTTATGCTCTCTCAGGCTCTTGTCCAGAGCCTCCTGGAGGGCCCTGAGTTCCTGCTCATACTTCCTTCCAGAACTAGAAGCCTCTAGCTGGACAGATTTTAATGTGGTGATTGTGGTAGTGTGCTCTCTGCATGTATGTGTCATCCTCTCCAGCTCTGCCTCAATTCTCTTTCTACGTGTGAACTCCTCCTGGGTTGCTTTCTTTTGCTTGTCCAACTCAGCCTCCACCCCATCTAGGGAGCACTGCAGTTCTCTGATACGGCTCTGCAGCCTTGCAGAACTCTGTTCAAGCTTAGTCTTCTCACTGGTTTGCTTCTCCAGCTCAACTCGGGTGGTACGAAGCTCCTGCTCAGATACCTTAAGCTTGTTTGTTGCTTCCAGGTAGGAGGTGCTTTTTGCCTTAAGCTCTGCCTCTGCCTGTTTCAGATGACTGATCTCCAATTCCAGAGCTCTCCTCTTCTTCTCCTCCTCGTCCAGGTTAATTGTTAGCACGCTGATCTGCCGGGACTTTTCCTGATTGTTTTTGGTGGCCTCCTTTAATTGGATCTCATCTCCTTCTCTCTGCTGATGTAGTGCTCTCAGCTGCACCTCCAACTCACTGCGTACCCTGGTTTCTTGAGTGATTGATGCCCTCTGCTGACTGACCTCCTGCTCTGCTCTTCTTTTTTGGTCTTCAGTGTGAGCAATGGACTGTCTCAGTCTCCTTATCTCCTCTTCTAGATCTCTCTTCTCGGCAGTGAGTCTGTCAACTTGCATTCTCAGCTCTGCTGCATCTTCTTCTTTCTGTTGCGAGGCTTTCAGGACTGTGGTCTTGGTAACATGGATCTCTGTCTCATATGTCTGCTTAAGTTGATTAATTTCCTGGGTGCACTGTGTTCTTACCTTTGAGATATCTGATTCGGCATTTCGTCGACGTGTTGCCTCCTCCTCCAGCAGCATCTTCAGCCTCTCAAGTTCACGTTCCTTGTCCTTTACTGTCTTTTCTAATTCAATCTTGGCCCAATTAAGCTCTTCCAGCTCTTTCTGTCTGCGGCGAACTGCCGCCTCATATTCTTCTTGCTGGCTGGTGTAACGCTCCTCTGCCAGTCGTTTTTTTCTCTTCTCTTCTTCTAGTTGATATTTAACGCGGGTCAGCTGGTCATCAAGATCTTGAAGCTGGCTTTGTGTGCTGCCCAGGTTCTCCCTGGCTGCATTTGCTTGTATTACTGTGGTTCTCTTCACTTCCTCCATAGAAATGAGTTGGTCTTTTGACTGAGAGAGCTCCAGTTTGTAGCGGGCCAAAGCATCCTCCAGAGACTTGTTTTTCTGATTACGATCCTGAAGGTCTTCCTTGAGGCGTCTGAGTTCCTCTTCCAGCATCTCAATCTTGGTGTTCCTCATCTGAGGAGAATAAAACAAGAAGTCATCTACAGAGACTATCATTCCTTTATCATACAAAGAATTTTAGTATCATAATAATGATAAATCAAAAAGGGCATTACATAAATCCAATATTTACCTTCAGCTCTTCCATGTTCTTCAGCAGTTCTCCAAGGTACTTGTAGTAGTCACTAGAGCGTGTAAGTAGTTCTATGTAGCGAGACTGGAGGTCAGCCACCTGATGGAGTTATAAACAGTGGATGAATACTGATATCAAATATTCAGGTGTTAATTACATTTCAGTTATGTCTTTAAATGAGAACTGCAATGCAATTAACAGATTAACTATTAAAATGGCAGTATTACATGAGCTTGTGATACTAATGAAAGTAAATCATATTTAACAAACATTTACAAATTTTGATAATTTGTTTAGCTTTGATTGTGTTACCATATATGATAATAATAATAATAATAATACACAAATGAAAGTTTGTTTACTGTGACCTAATGGTGAATCACTGCTCATACCTCTTGTCTGACGACAGTAGCAGGAGACTGCAGCATTGTTCTCTTAATAGGAATATTAAGCAGAGTTTCCAGGCCTGAACTGTAGGAAGCCAGCTGCAGCTCGTAGTCCTGGAAACATACAACACAATTAACTTATTTTGTACCATACATGTACGTGTCAGCTTGGCAATGTTAATTACCAATAAAAAATTTAGTTGAATGAAAACAGTGCACATCACTTAACTACTAACCTTTATGGAGGCAGCACAAGTGTCTGCAGTTTTTTGCACATCTTCTACTTTCTCCTTCTTTTCTTTAATCTCAGTGTGAAGTGCCTTTAAAGAAAGACGAGGACATTAAATTGACTAATTTAATCAAAGTGTCCAGTTTTTGTGTCTTGTGAGGAATCAAGCACTTTAATATATAAGAATTATATTATTAGGATCATTATACTTAACTGTCAACTTAACTTTCAATACATTTTCTGGAGTTTAAAAGGTAGTAAGTCAAATGTCAGTAGCAGTCCTTTAACATGCTGTTGATTAATGTATGCAATCTATTAAACTACATCAACATTCACAGCTGTTATTAACTCAACTAAGGTGTATATGGTGGATATTTCTAATTAAAAAATCAGTTCAGTTTGAAAATCTGCTGACGTGCCTTCTGTTGGCTGAGGTGATTCATTAGGGTCTGGATGTCACTAAGTTTAACCATCTGAAGGGTGTCCTGGCGTTTCCTGGCATTGTCTATCCACTGTTCCAAGGAAGCGCTGCTCTGCTGATACTGTTTCAGCTGTTTCTCTTGCTTATCCAAGTCCCACATTCTGAATGAGGAAAGAGTGGGAGGCAGAGGAAGGAATGGAAGGATATTTCTGATGTTGTTACCAGCAATGACGAATAACGGATGTGGTGAAATATTTGCACTAAAAAAATGTGTGTAAATTTACAGATTATGGTACTGTACCTGCTATCAATCTGGGTTTGGATGCGGCGCCAACGGTCAGACATCTGACTCACTAGGTCTGAGTACTTGGACAAGTCCACATCACACTTGTGGAAAGACTCTGAGATTTGACCATTGCAGTGCACAGCTTTAGCCAGATCAGTTTCCATGGCTGTCAGCAGGTCTCTTTTTTGCTCCAGATCACTCTTCATTTGCTTTAATAGTGCAGAGAAGTGCAACAACAAAACAAAATAAAAAACTTAAATTAAAGTGACTAGGTGCGTCTACTATTAATTATTAGTATTACTGTTCCATGCTCATTTAAGTTGGAAAACAGAAGACTGCAGTTCAAACTAAAAATGATAAGAGTGTCAAACCTTAAGTGTGCTTCGATAATTCTCCAGCTCCCTAAGGTCCAGAGAAGTAGTATCCTTTTCTGTCAGCCGTGCCTCATGAACTTTAACGATATCCTCAGCCTGGAGAAGGCTCTGTAGCAAGGTCTTAAGCGCTAACAATCTGTCATTAGGTTAAATGCAACAGTTAATGAGATAAAAATGTATTTTCTTTGCAACCATTACAGCTGTATATTGCTTCAAGTATTTACTGTATGTTCATCAAAAATAAATAAAAGATTGTGTGATTAGACAAAAATAATATACCTCTGAAGATATGCTTGGTAAAGACCCTGAAGGCCTCCCAGCTTTTGGTTGATGATTTCCAATTCAGATCTGAGGAACTTGGCTTGCTCAGAGTCAGCAGGTAGCCCTTCCAGTTGCTTGACAATATTTTCTCTTAGACGCAGGTACTCGTCATAAATAGAATCCAAATCTTGATGCACACTCTGTAAAAGTTAAATATAGCTATTAATTTTTTTTTTTTTTTTTTTTTTTAAAAAAAAATGTTTCTTAG
>OMLM01000425.1:78152-90605 GCA_900302695.1 Helostoma temminkii
CAAGATAATTTAAATTATCTTGTGAACAGAAGTATTTTGCATTTTGCACAGTGACAGTTACAGATTTTCAATTGAATGGTTACATACCTGTAGCTTCTGAATGTGCACTGAGCACTCTTGCAGACTGTTGTCCCCTAGAGGAATATGGAGATGACTGGTGAGACCAGACTCAGTCAGCTCCAGCCTGCGTCGAATTTCTTGCAGATTACTTAGCAGGGTAAGGTTGAGGGTGGAACTCGGTGGGGGAGGCTGTTTGGAGACTACATGAACTGCAACCTTGGTTTCTTTTGGTGGTTGAGGCTTCACCCCTTCATCACCCTTACCAGCTGGAGAAAATGGTGAATAATATCAATTATAGTGAAAAAACTCTAAAACTATTTTTTGAAACATAATGGACAATTTAGCACTAAGTTAAAGAGACATTTTACACTCACTGTAAGCAGGCAACTGGAAAATCAGTGTATCATAGTGGTTCTGGGCTTTATCAAAGTGGCCCTGGATTGTTTTCTTGTCTTCTTCTCCAAACAGCTCAGAACCTTGGCTGGTTCGCAAAAACTCTTGGTAGTGAGTCTCCAGTCTTTTGATGACACTGCGATATTCTTCGGGGCGCATCTCAGACAGCTGAAAAAAAAAAAAAAAAAAACAGCGGTAAAGTTAAGCAAAAAACCTAGAATATGAGCAAAGTCCTGCAACCATCGTCTCAGAGGCTTGGGTTTGAATACATTAATGTGAAATTGTTGTGGTAATTGGATTCTTTGTGATATTTTACCATGCTGAGAGTGAGAGAGTTGATGTAACCGATGTCTTTGAGGCAATACTGCCACGAAATGAGGCTCTTGATGTTGATGTAGAGCTGATTCCAAATGCCCATGATGGCATCATAATACTGCTCATTCCTAGGGAGCAAAACAAGCTATCAGTCTCCTGTAAAGTGTAAAAAAACTGCAAGCTTAGCAGACATAAGTCCACGTTTTAGCCACACTCTTTTTTCCATTCACTGTATGTTTCTCACTTGTTGGCAAGGCTGATGGTGAGTGGGTTTGGTGGAGGGATGAGCAGACACACAGAGGGAACCAACATGTCCAGACCTCCAGGTCCTGTCACAAGCCAATTGCTGCGCTGTGAGTTGTCCTTCAGGATGCCCTCATTCCCTTTCAAAATACTTTTCTGAAGCACAAATTTTAACATGTAAACATAGAGCACACTGAATTTACTTAATATCCTCTGCCACTGTGTGTCTATATCTATGACAGACAACGTGTATCCCACCTGATCTTGTTTAAAGTCACACAAGGCCTGGACTATGACAGGACTGCTGCTCTTCTCCTCTGGGTTGCGAGGCTTCAGCCTGACAATGGTCTTAGACTTGCTAACAAGACTTTGGACTTGCCTCTTATTCTCTGTGATTCGCTCCCTCTCTTTCTGTAAACATGCAAAAAAATGCACACATTTTTATGTTATTCAATGAGCCACTGTGCGCTGCAACATATCATTTTAAACTTGCCTAACCGGTGCACCAGACATGCAGACTGTTTACATTGAGGAAACTCAACAAAATAAAAAGCTTCCACACGTTTTGTGCTTCACGCCTGCAGGGAAACATGTACAGTATATAATGGAAAGGTGCATAATGAGAGTACCTCTAGGTTTTTTAGAAATTCTGTGAGGTTTTCCAGTGGGGTGTTCTTGTCACAGGTGAACTTGCTTCGAATGTTGTCATGCTGCTTCTGCAGCTTTGAATAGGTCTCATTGGCGTCCTTGAAAAACTGAAGATAGCAGAAAAAGGCTTTGATGAGTGTTTACATGAAAACATAGACATATCTATTTTCATATAGGAAAGGGTGGAACAAAGAATTTACTTGGCTGTAGGCAGCATTCTCCTTCAAATGAACGTGTATACACTTTGTGATCTGGAGAAGCCAGCTCCACTGGGTCTGCAAGGTATCTATGTAGGCCTGTGGGCATGCAGACAGTCATCAGCACAAACCCAGTGAATAGTTGGCTGATCAAGATAAGAAATATACAGAGGATAAACATACTTCAATCTTATCTGAAGCAGGATGGTTGTTGTTTCGGAGTACATCTGCTTTCACCTTCAGCTTGTTTAGCTCTTTCTCCTTCTCCTCCAGGTCCCTCATCAGCCTCTGCCAAAAAAAACACAGAGTAAGGAATCCAAATGACCAAAAACAAAGCATATCTTAATGTGCATCACACCTATTGACTAAGACAGAAACAGCCAACTCAAATCTTTGAAAAAATGTATCCTAAGATGCGTACAGAGTAGCTCTCCTGCTTCCTGGGGATGTACTGATCAATGTTCTTGTCTCCCCAGTCAAACACAAGCTCCGCTTCCTCTCTCTCATTCACCCACATTATGGCACGGGAGATCTCCTCAATGATGCTCTTAAGCTCTTGCAGCTGACTCATGCGGGTGCGGGACATTTTCTGAGACAGACACAAGGTGAATATGAGAAAAAAGTACCAATAGTAATAATGCACAATGCTACTGTTAATTTTTGCTGAATAGTACCTGCAGGCTGTCCCATTCCTGATCCAATATGAAGAGGTTGTTCTTGTCACCTCTAACACCCTAAAATGGAGGTTTTGTTGGTTTTAAATCATACGAATACAAATGTGTTCAGCTTTTATACACACATTCCTCCTGACAACATGTCTGAAGAATAAATATTAGGCTAAAATGGTCCAGGGAAACAGCATAAAGAAAGACTACTGACCAGGTCGTCTCTGGCACGATCTACTTCCAAGTTCCTCTGGATAGAGCTGTGGTGTTTGTTGTGGCTCAGGATTTGCTTTTCTATGGTTTCAGGGTTGTCTCCCCATTGTGCTGTCTCAATCATGCGCTACAAGATGTTTAAAAGATGCTGTTTAATACCTTCTGAAGTACAATGAAAGCTACACACATGGTTTATGGAATAATGCCTTTTTTTCTGACCTCCCACAGTGACTATACCTATAACTAGGGCCAATTTTCCCATACATTAAAGGAATAAATTAGGCATTTGATTTTTCAGATGCAAATTAATACACCTTTTGGTGCACTAGTGAAAATTTGCATCCAGGAATAGGATAGAGTATGTCAATTTGATTCAAATAAATGTCAATACTGATGTTGATTGTATGAAGGCACGTGTTAACCAGCCCCATGTTGTTGCTGATTTTTTATTATAGTTTTTGGACAAATATCATTTATGGCACAAGTTCTATCTATCTTCTCCATATTTGGATGTGCAGACAACAATAGTTAGCAGGAAAAAATCCCTTTTTGATCCATCCATGCAATTGGGAATGGCTGAGAATAAGAAAAACTAAATATTACAAGTTAAAAAGAATATGTCACCCTCTTCCCTTCGTGCCCTCTAGGTGTCAGCATATAACCATTAAGTGTATTGTTAGGCAGGAAACTATTCCAACTATTCCCCCCCTGTTCACAGCCCTAAGATAAGAGCTCTGTCTACAAACCAGCAGCAACCAGTCTCTGCCCTATACTTGCATTTCTTTTCTCTCTCTCTCTACTTTCTCAAGGCTTTTGTTCTCTTACCACTCCCCTTCCTTCACAACTGCTTGGCTGAAGCTAAACACATCATGCTTTTAGTGCAGCCTGTCTGTCTGTTTAAGAGCTAATGTTGATTGGAGAAATCAACAATATTAATAAAGGTCACATTCTGAACTGGATTCATAATGGCTAAAAACATGACTAGCACATGAAAGTAGTTGGTTAAATTGCAGCAGTAAGTCATTATACAAATATATCTAGTTTAGGAGTCTAAAGTACGAAGACAGAGAAGAATTGTTTCTTTCAGCAGACAAAGGGACGAGTGAATGACACTTAGAGGATTGAGGTTAGAAGTGGTGAGAGAATGACAGGGTGTGTTTTTGGTTGGGTGCTTGAGAAGGTAAGCAAAGTGTTTTCTCATAAGCATGTCAGAGTTGGGCTGAACTGCTCTGTCCCATAACAAGTGAGTCAGTGCTAAGTGTCAGATTTCACATGCCTTCACTTCTACTTTTCTTTTTGCCTCAACGGCGTCTTTATGTGCCTTCCTCCTCCATGCCTTATCTCGTTTTACCTCCCTGCCAATCTGTCACAGACCTCTTTCACCTCTTTGTTTCAGCCCTTCTGGACCTCTGTGGGAACCTTTCACTCAAGGATCAGGTTCTGGCAGCAAGTCCAGCTGGTTTTAGTTACACCAGGTCAGAATAAGTGATAGGCTAAGCACACCTCCCACTTCTCCTCCCTTTGCAAAAAAAGCTTACACTAATGCAAACTAATTGTTGGTGATGTTGTCAGTGAATGCATCAGACAGATGATAGAAACAATTCAGTATAATCTAATGAAGTTCTGTTGTCAAAATAAAAATTGTGTTTTATGTTTTTCTGATGTACAGAAGAACAACATCAATAGGATGCCAGCGTTTTTAAAAAGAGTACAGAATATCACGAATATTTGTTGTGTTTAATTGCATGAAGTGCTCACCTTCTGTTGAGTAATCCAGGCAATGGCATCATTTAAGAGCCTGCCCCCATCCACGGGGCCCAAACTGTTTCTGTTGCGTCTTATGGTCATACCACCGACAAATTGCTGATGCAAAGCAGCATGCATACTCTGCAACTGATCTAAACTGTAGTGGTACAAAAAAGGAAAAATACTATGTGAATATTGCAGGGGCATAGCATAGTGCAGCAGGCACTAAATTCCTTCAAATTGTTTCTGTGTACAACCCATGCCAACCTCCAGAGTTTGCTCGGAAATGTATAGTGTCATGAATGAATACCTACAATTAAAAACATGCAATACAGCACACAAACAGCATTTGCACATTATTTCTTTGCTTACTTTCTAGGGACATCACTGGGTATACGCATTAACTGCATGTCTCTGCCACAGATCTTCAGCTGGTCAATGGCTTCTCCAGCCAATTGCAACATCCTTTCTACCTCCACAGCCGAACCTCCCTGTATAATAAAAAAATTATGCTTTACTTGTGGCTGATGAGAAGGTCTGTTTTTCAGGCAAACTACACAGAAATTTAGTATTTTCCATTCACTGGAGGCTAAAACAAATAATTGAGATCAGTAATGCTGAGTGTCACACTCACACTATGGAGAACCATCTTTGCTCTCTGCAGGTAATCAAAGCATTGGGTAGTCAGGACAGAGGCTTTCTCCTGAATAAACTGTGCACTAGAAAGAAAACATACAGACACAAAAGTTTTACAATTTTACAAGCAATCATGTTGGTAAGACTTTATTACTTTGTACAAGTAGTGGGTTGATTTTTTCAAAAAAGGATAATAGATTTTTATACAGTTAATAGGTTACCAATTTGTTATAAATATGTGTAACCACCACTGTATTGTACTGTAAGCAATTAAAAATATATCTGACCACAACACAGAATAACAAAAGGCATGAAAATAGGTCACCACAAGTTCACTAAAACCAATTCACTAAAAACCGATTGTTCTCATCTCTGGACTTTCTCTCTTTAAAGAACATGACTCCCTGACATACTCATAAAGTCCTCCTGCATATTCTCTTTTGACCTTTGCTCAACAAGAGTTAAGCTTTTAGGGAATCTGGCACAGACACAGACGTCACTCTTATTACCATTTGACACTAACATCAGTGAATAATGGTAGTGGGAGGACATTCAGAGGGAGTGTGTGTAAGTATTTCCTGTTTGCAGTGAACATCAGGGTCACAAACTGAATGACTTAGATTCGTGTGTTATAAAATATGGGAAATTACGCACTAATGAGCTCAAGGCCTTGGATTCATTTGCAATACTGTAGTTTGGTCCAACAAGAAGTGCACGTACATGAGTACATTAGCGCTACAAAAACACAGTTTGGTGTAATGATACAATTCAAACCACAACGCTACTATTAACCTATTTTATTTTTACAACGTCGTGTTTTTGACCAGGCCTTTTAACGGCTTATTTAACGCTTGTGTTAGACTCGTTTAAAAGCAACAGGTGACTTCATGATTCTTACCTCATTCCACCGCCACCTCCTCCTCCTCCTCCTCCACCCATGCTAATTTGAACTTTCTGTCCTCCGCCACCTCCGTGCACGGAGGCCCTGGTAAAGGTGGAGGTGGTGTAGTTGTATCCGCCGTCGCCTACTTGGTAATCCCCATGGAAGCCGTTTCCACCGACGAACACGTCGTTTCTGTAGCCTGCACTCGACAAATCGGGTCGAGAATTACTTCTCTGGCCCATTGTAGCCAGTTTCGAAGTGGAGCCGTGCATGCTCATGTTGAGTTGTTTTAAATGTAGTCACAAAAGTTTTAGTCGTTTTGTTCTGCTGTCCAGGCAGCGGACAGACCGTGCGCTTTTCCCCTCTCCCCGTCTCCTGTTGCGCAGATAATGGTCTGCTGTGAATAGACGGAAGCGGTTCTCTTTTGGACAGGGCAGAAACCACACCTTTCTGTGTTTACGAAACACTCCTGAAACTATTACACTCTGCCCGTGTGGGAAGGTTAGTGCTGGAGATGTCACTGCAAAATGCACGAATGTCGCAATCATAACTTTGATTGCTCAATTGAATCATGACGAGCAATCATCTCGAAGTATAGTAAGACATGTGTAAGTGACAGTCATGACCTTAGTGACTGTTAGTGACTTTGGATATGTTACAATTATCTTAGTCGTTAACTGTTAAATCAACTGCAGCTTTGTGTGCTATCTCCTATATATATTTCCTACAAACAGCACAACATGTGACTAAGGTGGTGAGAAATCAAGACACACTCACCATTAGAAATGTTTAATGTACCACTAAATCAATGTTTGACAACAAGGTACATAGTCCATAGAAACACCATGTCATGAATATGATCAAAACCAGGATGTTAATCTTTACATGTTCACTTGATGTTGCTTTGGTGCCAGATGGAAAAACTGTAAATAGTGCATTTTGGGGGGAATTAACATTTTACTTTTTCTTTCTTTACTTCAGGATCAGATTAAAATGATTCAGAGCCTGGGAACCAGAGTGATACTGCCATATAGATCTGACAATAATTAAATATAACAGCCAACACATTTAGTCTGCGGAGGAGTGAGCAGAGATAGTGGTTGTGCAAAAAAAATATCAACGCCGTTTCAGCACTCACACAGCACAATGTAAAAATAAATATTTCGACTTTTCTGCATATACAACAAATCACAAGCAGATGTGTCTGAGCTTTGAAAGGTGAAAGGGCGTGACACAACGAGGACAGAAAGTAGGGTGGGTCAGGATTAGTGAAATGTCTGTAGTGTAAACAGTTAGTGTGAGTGTGATTTTAGGTGACTCTGCTAATTATACCTAGAACTAGAACTAGAAACAGAAAAGGCAGAATAGGTTAAAAGAAACAAAACAAAAAGCCACAAAAATACACCATATAATGATGTAATTGCTTTGTATTTTTTTTATAAATGATCACATTATATATATATATTATTTTTACAGTGCTTTTTGACATTTCCTCACTTTGCTGTCAGAAATATTGTGCCTTCTGGTGTTTCAATCCTGAGCTATTGCAATTGTGCACATAAATAATCCCCTGCATGACATAGAAGTGCGAGAATGTGAATGAGAATGTGACAGACGAGAGGCATGGTGCTGGGTAAGACCTGCACTGATAGCTTTAAGAGGCCAACACCCTAAAAGGGAATTTTCAAAACATTTAAGTACTACTATCCCTTTCTCTTTCACATTCAAATTTTTAAAATGCGTAACAAACTTGGTGCGACTTGTCTGTGCTTTAGATTAGTGAGTATCTTATACAGTAGTTTTTTAAAACAGTAACATGACAGTTTCATCCATAATAATAGCAATTTCTTGAAAAGTCAGTCTCATACACTTACCACACCCAAAGAAAGATACGCCTTATATTTTTTTCCACTAAGCCTAGGTGGGTTCGTCTTACATGTTTGCTTTGTTTCAACTCTTAATACGTGTTCTCTAAACAAAAGTCAGATCAAGACCGAACATGTACAATTTTCCAAACCATAGTCTTGTAACAGATAAACTGGGCAGCAGGACTGTGAATCACTCAGTGTAAAATTGCAGAGATTAAAGATACAGTATGTGACTTTTTTCAAAAAAAAAAAAAATAGAAATATGCTCCAGGAGCAAAATGGACTGATGATGCAGCTTTAATAGGAACCAGATCACTGACCATAAGCTGTTATTATATGAAAACCTTACACCACAATTCTATTTAAATTATTTTCTGATAGTGGTGTGCAGGTTTTCTTTACAGTGATGGCCTTTGCACGTATAATTACATTTTTTATACTTTTTAAGATAAGAATATTTCTTAGAAAACTAACTGATTGGGAGTCACCGTGAGGTGTGGCTTTTACTGCTGGAATAACTGATTGTGTCAGATTCAGTAATAGCTGTCTGTCACCACACACTGCATGATTCCACCCTTTGACTTATCCTCCTTTATCCTACATATCTTTTTTTTTTTTTTAACCAATGCTGTCTGTATGCATTATGCATTCAGATGTAAAACATCTTGGGGAGAAAGTGAAAACCTTGCATGCTGCCATTGTAGCTCAGCTGGAGTAAATATTTAACTTGCTGTTTGCTTTTCGTACTGCAGTCCCACCAGTCCCAGATCACCCTACACTTCCTGGTTGTAAGGATCCTATTTGTTGTCATTTTTAGCTACTAACAAAAAACTGATATTTGAAAATATAAAGTAAAATATAAAAGAAAAGAAATAGAATAATATAAAGCAAGCTTATATCTACATGACCAGACTGTTCAGTACGTCTAGTGATTCATACAGTGAGAGTGAGACATGCTGACACTTGTAGACACACATGATATCCTTTCCAGTTACTTCCACTGACATCATTCATTGAGTAAATGGCAAAAAAAAGACCTGACACCTGGTTTATTATCTGCACAGACAGTTGACACCATCCTCCTTATTAATGTGCTGTCCTGGTCTGAGTCCCCTAACAACTTGTTACCATACATATTTTTCCTCTGACTTTCCAAGTAATAGATCAATACTGTAACAAACAGAGATGTATTTTCAGTAGAAATGTTTAATAAATCTTAAGTTTATATTTACTTGGTGTTGCTGTTTATTTTTACCATAAAAACAGCGTATGGGGAAAAGGTTGTTATTTTTTTCTTCTTTCTTTCTTTCAGTTTTAATACCAGAAGAAGTTCTACAGATCCAATTTCGACCATATGAAATACAGCTGACGACATGTTGGTCAACCTTGATCCTGTATTTAAGCAAGCATCTTTTCCTCCACAGTATTTTCTTAACTGTAAAAAGATGATCTCTTTCTGCAGTATGTTAGTGTGTGCATCTTTGGATGGGTGTACACACTCAATTCTGTACTACTGCTCTTGAACTAAGATTTTCTTTACTTATCTTAGTTGACATTTACCACAGAGTAATAAAAGACACAACTCTGAAAAAACACTGTCCAACTCTTGGACTTTGGAATCCACTGATAGTTATGACAATATAACTATTCATGTAGTGGCTAAATTGTTCTCCCGTGGAAGCATGCTTTGTTTATTATTACAATACATACAAAATCTAAATCCAGACATTTATGATGACAAATGCTAATGCAGATGCTCTTATCTGAAAAGTTCATATGTCTTTTCACACAGTTCTGTATTTGTCACTATGAAGTGAAAGCTCAGACACACCTTCCCCCCCCCATCACCCAGTCTAGGGTACAGAAACAGACAGATAGGACAATGCACTCATGCAAGCAC
Source organism: Helostoma temminkii (assembly GCA_900302695.1). Classification (NCBI taxonomy): domain Eukaryota; kingdom Metazoa; phylum Chordata; class Actinopteri; order Anabantiformes; family Helostomatidae; genus Helostoma; species Helostoma temminkii. The sequence continues at coordinate 87,920 of OMLM01000425.1, forward strand.
GCACACACACACACACACACGTTGAGCTGACTCATAGAATTGCACAGGGGTGGATCCTGGACACACCTGAATGTTAGTTGCCAGGGAGGGTCACAGGCAGGTTTGAATCATAACACCGTGAGACAGTACAACAGTAAACTGGTTTCTGTTAAAGTACAGCCATGTCATATTTTATAGCCATGCTAGAATGATAACCATTGTATGAACAATAGATTTGGAAGGGATGTATATGTGATAATGTCTGGACATTAATGACATGTATCACACCACATAGAATACTGGAACAGACAAACAGACATTTTCATATTACACAGTTATTATTGAGTTATTAACTGTTGTACAATACAATAATCAGCTTCATTTTGCACAAATATTCTGTGATTGATTACTTGAAAATTGTAAACCTGCTTAAAGCAATCGAAGAAAATTTAGATTATCAGCTGTCGATGCAGCAAGAGCAAGAAAGCAGCACTGTTCCTCCGGTCCACCTGCAGGGGTCATCAGTGTGTAACAAAACAAGACACAGCAGGCCGGTCACAGGTCCTCAGCAGTCCTACCTGGGGCTCATCAGTTTCAGCCATGTTGGATTTATATACAATGACAACTGACAGTTGTCTGCTAATGCTTAATATAGTATGTTAAATATGTCAAATAAGAACTAGCCTGTACCAGTGTACTGTGCCACTATGAGACTTTTTTTTTACTAAAAAAAAATAAAAAGTGTCAAATAGTGAATCAATAGTTAGTTTTCTTGACTTAATTAATAAAACTAATAGCATTGAAAATGAGCCTAATATGTCTCCTTGAGTCAACAAACAATGTGCACTAGCACATCTTGGCCAGGAGGATGAAGCATTTCTAAACATACGTGAGCTGCAGATGAAGTCATATGGTCAAGTTGGGTGTGAATCAAATCTGACAAATATTAAACTTGCATGATGTTAAATTCATCCAATTCAAATAAAACTCCACTAAATAAATTATTGAATATTAATGTAAGACATGTTTTCAATTTGTGTTTAGGTCAGTCATCATAAAATATGTCTTAAATTTTGAAACTGCATATTCACAATAAAAAATCTAAGCGGGATTCCAGTGAAATGTGGCAAAGAGATATTAAAATATAAATAATCTTATCTGATACAGATACTTTAGTTTCATCTCCATGTAATGTATTAAAGGATGTAATGGTATTAAAATGTGCTGTTGCTATGATGATACCACTATATCAATAATTCCCATTTTCTGTTTGTTCGTCTGTTTGCTACTTAAAGACAAATGGGAAAACCACCACAGCTGAATATTAAAACACTTTCTTGTGGATCATTTAAAGCTGGGTCTCAATGCCATTGTCCAACCTTCCGTTGGTATCCTACAGCCAAAAACAGGACCATAACTACAGGTTTGCCTCTGCAGGTCCGACCATTTTCAAGACAAATTGATTGAATTTGGAGATCACCACTGATAACGGAGAAGCAGTTCATATCAGAATTGGACTACAACCTCCTATTAGCTTCCTCCATGTGAAAGTAAGACCCCATGTATTCTCTGGCATGGTCATGCATTTTCATTTTTATAAAAGGTTTATAGGATGCAACTAATGCTAATGATTACAGTGTTTTAAAACTAGCTGTTGCTTTAAGAATCAGTGATACACCACAAAGAAAGGTTTGGAGCTACCAGATTGTGGGAAAATAATTTTAATCTGACAGCTGATGTTTATTCTCCTCCAGAATCCAGCATACTCACTTTTAGTTCTTCAGTTAATCAGCAAAACCTTAAAAGGTTTGCTCATCTATTAACCTGAGTTGAAGATTATTTCAAACAAAATCAACTTCAGATTTGCAAAACTAGGCATGATAGAGCCAGCAAAATCCTTACAACTCAATATTTATAAGTATTATAAAACGAGAAAGTGATTGGATTTCCCACAAACATAAAAACTAAAAAGAGTCTTAGATCTCTAAAAACATTTCTAATGAGCCAGTAACCGTGTTTAGTTTCCATCATTAATTACAAACATTTTGAAATGTATTAGAAATGACAAATAGCATCTAAAGTAGAATGGGACGAGAAAGTAACTGCATTAAAATCCTGAGTGACACTCACTTAGTAGCCTTCATCAAAACAGCAAAAACAAAAACCCACAGTCTTTGAATACACATTCTTGATTTGCTTTTTGTTCCAACAAGTGGGCATCAAGTCCCACACAACTCACAGCTCATCTTGAGGATGGGCATACTTGTTGATGACACATGACATCCTATTCAAGGCCGTCCCACATTTAGATGCTGCTTTTCATGTCTTTGGAATTATTGCTATTTTAAAAGGTATAGAAAAAGCTAATTGATTATTTATCTGTTTATTTAGTTAACTGGTACCTGCAGCAGAGGCGTACTTTTCTACAGAAATGGGGGGTGACAGAGATAGTCCCTTCCTCTGCCCTCCGTCGACCGGACATCTGCACTCTGCATTAAAATAATTTTAATTTTTAATGTATGTATGTACTTATGTCATATAGCACAGATCCATATTTACCGGATGTACTTACTTCCTAGAACATTTTTGCAATTTTCAGATCATGGTACAAATGTTGCTTTGATTTTCTTCAGTCACTAAATAATATGCACATCCAATATACAAAGTTTGTTTATTTACATATAGATATACAAATAGAACTAACATT
>OMLM01000425.1:90625-114464 GCA_900302695.1 Helostoma temminkii
CAATATTATATATATTAGAATAATATTATTTGATGTATTATTGGTTGCTGTTATTGTTATGTTTCTGCAGTTGTTTTGTATTCCACAGTTCAGTTTCAGGTGTAGTTTCAGGTAGCCATGTTGGGTTGAGTCAACAGCACACAGCCTTTATGGGCAGGTGTGTTACCTGTGGCTCCCTCGGGAAGCACTTCCTAGGGCTCGGCCGTCACAGCTGACCCGCACAAATACAATGAATCAGACGACGGGAGAAATAATGTACTAGTTTCCCACACCGTTGCCTTATTGAAGAAACCGCCTTTGTGTGAGAGCTCGAGTCTGCAGTCAGTCCCGGACGGGTTTCTGTAGCAGACGGAAGTGCTTCCTGATAATAAATAGGTGCGTCTTATTTCTGTTCCAGTGACTGAGTGCGCACGGCTTTCACCGGCTGAGCTGGGGGCATTGACGCATTGTGGAGTCGACAGGGGGTAGCACTGCAACCCCGGCTTCGCTACACAACGGAGGCATCTATCGGCAAGAGCGCGATGGCCGTGGTGCAGCTCGACAGGGAGGACCATCAACCGGAGAACGGCTTCGTGTCCGCTGAAACCACGTCGCCGGGATTGCTGACACACATAGACGGTTCTGTTCTGCCAGCTCTCGGGGGGTTTGGGAAATACCAGAAACAGCTGATCGTGCTGACATGGATTCCGGCTTTATTTATTGGATTCAGCCAGTACTCTGATATTTTCCTCCTCGCCCAGCCGAACAGCACATGTATTCAGCCTTTGGCAAACCTGACTGATCACACCACAAGCCATTCCTCGTTGGTAGACAATCCAAGAAACGGCAGCGCGCGGTCATTTTCTAATAATGACAGTGGAAGTTACGGCACCCAGAATGACACGACCAACATGCAGTGTAGGTGCAATGAGTGGACGTTTGAGCTCCACACGGGACTTGTGCAGAATGTGGTTACCAAGGTAAGCTGTCCATGTTGAGGATGGGCATCCTTTCCATCATACCGTGTTATGCATATTGTGACACCCTATTCGTTTTAACCCCATTGAGATCGATTCACGTTAAGAGAGAGAAAGCACTTAACAGCACTACACCGTGGTTGAAAATATCACTCTCATGCAGCAACACAGGCTTGTTAATCTAAAATTCTGCCCGCATCGTTTTCTTTAACCGCTTCTGGGTAGTGATTGTGGACATTATGCCCCATTTCTACATCCAAGACGTATTTATCCACTGTGGGCGGTTTAGCGCTTGAGTCATTTAGACTGTGTAGAGATTCACAGAGCCACGACTTGGCTCCCAATAGTCATTAAAGTAGTAAGGCTGTATAGGTGGGAGCATGCATCTTGCAGACACTGGGTCAGAGCAACAGCTGACACTAAAGTGCAGCCAGAGAGATGCCACTTCTTGCATACACGGGACAATAAAGTGTAAGGACAAGTGGAATTATTCTTTTTTTATATGTACATAATTTGGAGCAAAGGTCATTAATGCACTCTCAATACAATCCCTAGCCGACATCACCCATCCTATCACTCCCCAAGTCAAAAATCAGAGAGTCTTTCTTTCACTGTGGGCACCTTTAGCGTATCTGCGACTCTCAGCAGTGATGTCTTTACATCCTACCACATCACTATTGTAACATTGCTTTCTCAGGCCAGGCTGTGGAGACAGGCCTGCAGTCATCATAGTCTGCTAGCTGGAGGAGGGGGGTTATCTCGTTACACCTATCAGCAGTTCTTCTGTTGTGAATGCTGAATGCTTTAATCAAGATATCAAGTTTGATTTTAGTACGGGAAGCAAAGCCATGAAACTGTAATACGCATGACTCTCTGAGCAAAGTTGACACTAACAAATGGGATAATGTGATTAAATCTTCTGAAAAATACTCTGATCACAGAGTGCTTCAAAGACATGAGACACCACTTTTTTTGGCCACAGGAATTTATCAACTTGTAGCCTAGAATTTCCTATATCCTGGACTTTTGGGCAAAGATGGCTGGTTCTAGTTTGCTTTTGCACTTATCTGTATTCTCTTTTCTGCTCGTTGTTGTTTACACTCCTATATTAGTATGTGCGTATGTTTTCGCACCATTCTTGAGTTGAGGCACTTCACCAGTTTAATCAGTCACGGATGACAGGGAAGCAAGCAGTCACACCCACAGCCCGGACATGTACCTGGAACACCTGGAAGCCCAAATTCAGCTCCCAGGACCAAATTGGACAGAGCACAAACCAAAGCACAACTAAAGACAAAGGGGACAAATTGAGGTCTGCAGTGAAAATGATTTCATTAGAGAGAATCACTATGTTAGTGAAGAGACATGCATACATGTCATAATGAAAAGAGTAATCAACAAGAGTTTGATCTGAGGCTGGGCTTCTTTGAGTCTCTATTTACTGTGATGCCAAAAGCCCATCAGCTTCTCACTGATAATATTCTCATTTAAAAAAAAAATTGCAGATAAAACCTAGCTGCTGCATTTTGAATTAGCCACGAGAACTTGGATAAGTCTTGATTTCATCAGCTGTCCAGTCCAAGGTAATTTTGAAATGGGGTTGCACGAATTGAGGCCAGGGCAATAAACCAATTTAATGGATAGACACAATGAAAATCCTCTAAACCTGCACCTCTCACCACCATCACTCCACATCACTGGACAGGCCCGAGCACTTTGCAAAAGTATCTTTTTGTCTTCCCTGACCTCATGTTTTGACAAGATCATCGCTAGGAAATTTGAGTCAGGTGTCATTTAGGCAAATCACAAGTTAAAAATAAATTCAGAAATAAAGCAGAATTGACTCACACTTGTCATTGACAACCTGGCCATGACTCCTTAAGGCCTTCTTTTTCCACCTCAGCACAGATATTACGATCTGACGCTGCTGCAAGTGATGACTTGGCGTTTCTGACTGTGTTTTGATTACTTGGGCATAACTGCACATGACCAGGCTCAGCTATCTGTAACACTTGATCTCTGAAAACCAGAGCAGAGTGCCAACGCTGATGAAAAGTTGTAGTATTAAAATGTACCAACACATTTTAACCTCATGCTACTTTGTTAACTCTTAACATCACATGCTGTTAACGCGTGTTTGTAAGAACAGTCTTAATTTGAGACTGTTTTTGTCTTGTATCTAGAGTCAGTAGTGCAGGAAAACATTTCAACGTTTCTCTGATCATCACAGAAAGAAGGCTTTGATGGCGGCAGTCGAGGTTGAGGTGGCGGTGAAGGATCGAAAGTGGTTAATGTGGAGACCCATCCTAATTGAGTCAAAGCTCTCCTCAGGGTCCATCTTAATTGGACTGAGCCTTAGAAATGAGAATGTATCATTACTCTGAGACAGATAGAGTCTCTCTGCAAACTACTCAGCTCCCATTCAGATGAGTAGCAGCTGCACTTGCTGCCCAAAATAGTGGCCTGAGAAACTCCTCAAAGCAGAGATTAACCTCTCTGTTCATCCAGTGTTAAAGTTAAGTTGTTTTATAAGTATTAATCAGATGCACCAAGGGATTTGTGATGATTTTAGCAATTTAGGTTTCCTCTATACCAAAACATTCCACTGTAAAATGGCCTAACAATAACCTAGAGCACTAATTGTTTTTTAGTACAGTATGAAGAGATATGTATGTATGTATGTATATATATGTGTGTCTGTGTGTATATATATATATATGGTATTTTAGAATAGGTCAGTGCCATTTTATATTGTTTTTTTCTCAGAGTGTAGGTTAAAGTGTTCTTTAACTACATCAAGACCGTCTGTGCTGGAGGTTGCACACCCATAGATCTGAAAGATGATATTGCAGTTGAACACCCATACAGGCCCCTCTGCTCTGTGTCCCTTCATATTGTTTACCCAGCTGGTTGGCTTCTTCCACAGACCCCAGATCAGTGTGGGACACTTCTCAGCTGTCAAAAGGCAATGACCCCACTGTACATATCTAGTCAGCACACAATGACAGGCGCTCGTGGCTTCATCTGGGAGGAAGGACGCCTGTGTGACCAAAAGATAAAACTCTGTTGAGGCTCTATGTGTGACAAGCGTGTATGCTGCAGGCTTGTTTCTGATAAGTGCTGTTTTGTAACAGGGAGGGGTAAAAATTGTGGGGTATCTTGACTAGTTTGTTTTTAGGATTGTGTGAGGAAAATCAAGTTGTGTTTGTGCGTGTTGTTGGGTTGTCCATACATACGACGTTTCCTTGGTGAGACACCTGTAGTTATGGCCCTTGTTTCCTTGTCAGTGAAAGGAGACAGTGAATAATATATGGATAGACAAAGGTTTGTTGTTTCAGCATGTTTCACTGCTGCTTGCAGAAAAATATAAATTCCATTGTTTTTCATCTAAAAAACAGACCACAGTAGTTTGACAGTTATAGAGATAGATATAGTTATAGAGAGATAAAATCACTATGTTCTTAGGCGATGGACCCCTCAGGTTACATTGTAGATGTCTGTATATTCTCCCTTATTTCTTTTTAACACACACCTGCAGTGTTAAAGTAGAGTATACGTAGTTTAGATTTGTCTTTTTGCTGTATTTTTTAAATGATTCTCATTTCACCTAGCTACCACCACATTATAGAATTTCAACCCTTCAGAAGGCAGTGGTGTTAAAACTTGCACTTGGAAGCAGAAAGAGTCTGATAGCCACAGTGATGGTCTGTTGCTAGGCAGTATCTATGCAGTAGTCTCTCCATGTGTTTTCTTTTTGCCTTTTGCTTTTAAGCATCTCCGTCCCTGCATTTTTTTTTTACCTATTATCATTTCTGCCATATTCTTTGAATTTCTTTCCATCCTTTTTATGTTCTGTTTCTTCAGTGTCTTTATTCCTCCTCCTGCACTTGCCTCTATGTCCTACCCTCTCTCTTCCACTGCTCACCCTCCTTTGAATCCCCCCACCCACCACTCTGTAGTTCATCGAGTGCAGAATTGTGCAGCTGTAGTTGAGAGTGTCTTCAACTGAGCTAATGAGGCTCACTGGTGTAGACTGATCATTGGTGGTCAGTCATTTGAGAGAGGTCGACAGGCACCTTGGGGATTTGCTCTCGGCCCTTCATTGTGCAGCATTTTCTGTCAGCTAATGAATTTATGTGTCTAAACCAAGTCTACACACTGGCTTCTATTCATTACTCCCAAATAAGCAAGACAATAACAATGGAGAAACTGACAGAAATAACAGGGGCATGGCGGACAGGCTGCATTGATTTGACTTATGTTTAGATTGAAATTTCCATTTTGCTGGGATTCCTTTGCTCTGGTACAGCTTAAAGTATGCCCATATTATTTCACTCATTCTAATTGCGGTGTGATGTCAATTAATTACTGCATATGAGCTTAGTCGGAATGATGGCCTGGAGAAGAAAACAGGTTAATGATACATGTAAAATGGTAATTCATTTTAAATGAAGTATATTATGACACTTTTGCCCTTTTTGCACCAGCAGCATTTAACACTTGTGAGACATGGCCCACTTTGTCTCTAGCACATGACTTAGGAGCCGAACATTGAATATTGGTGCTTTATAACATTGGTGATCTTTATGTGGCCACCCACAAATGTCTATACGATCGCCAATCTGTCATCCAGAGCTGGTGCTTTTGTATTCACTCAGACTCAGACTCATACTTTCAGTCAACTGTACATATGCCACTTTGTCATAGTGCTGAAGGAAGGTAGTTTTAAACACTCTTGGTTTGCAGTGATTGTGCAACAGGAACTTGTTTGCCTCTCTCTGTCTTTTTCTCTGCTGACATCGATACTGAAACCATGAATGAGTGGCATGCATGAATCATGTGATGGCTGGGTGACTCTGGGTAATCCTGGAGCGTTCCATTTGGAACTGGTCACTATGGTAGAGGTTATATAAGGTTAGAGCCCCTCGGAGAAAAATTAAGAGCAAACTACATGTTATTTCAATGTGCGGTAGCAAAATAAGTGTAATTTAATCATCATCTGTAATTTCTAGCTGCATCCTTTGCCTATTTTGGTCATAGTGGTAGTAAAGGTTGGTCTAACAATGATGCATTTTTGAAGTCAGTATTGATCAGCATCCCATATTCCATACACCTGCTATTGCCACACCCTTGTATGCTCCTTCCTACCAGTTCTGTCAGCACAGACAGCTGGGGGGCATACATGTATGTTGTGAATTCATCATCTGGTCCTGTTAATTTCAGCCACTTGGATCATTAGGTAATTATGTCAGTGGTAATAAAAATGTGAATTGTCCTTTCTTGTGTTGTGAACAAGAAATATGTGTTGCAGCCTGCCACTACACTGAGGGCACGAAACCATGGTGTGTTTCATTTATGATAAGGCAGCCATACAGCACATTGTTTGAACTCTAGGAATCCACCTGGGGTGAAGAGCTTCAGTGAGCAAAGACTGTACAGAAATGGAGATAATGAAATGAGAAAATCTTTGATATTTAAGCTGACCAAATGACACAGACTGAAGGAATGATCAGCATAAACAGGGAAGTAGAAAGCCAGAGCACATGATACATGATGTAGGATTTACATAGACTTTAATGTCAGTGAAAATAAATACTGCTTTTTCATGCTGGTAGAATCACTGTTTCTAAGTTCACATGTTTTTCTGACAAATTATCTAATAACTTGGTGAGTAGCTAAATCCCTCTCTTTAAAGATCTCTTTAAAGCCCCAATACCAATCACACAATCTTAAATAAAAAAAATGACATGCTGTACATTCTGCGTAAAATAATGTGTAAAATATTTAACATTAATTGTTGGATGAATATAATGACCATGTGTTACATTAGATCAAATACCAGGAGGCCATTGTTATACAATGGGCCCACATCATATTTCAGTGTTTGTTTCGAGGCCTTATAAATCAAGAGTGATAATCAAGAGATAATAATGTCTCCTCCTCAGAAAATTATATTTGTCTTGCATTTTCTTTATTTTTTAAACTTGGCATACATTTCTTGGAACTAATACCCATGTTTATTTCTCTCGACAGTGGAGTCTGGTATGTGACTCAGCATGGAAAGTCCATATTGCAAAGTTCTCTCTGCTGGTGGGATCCATCTTTGGATACCTGGTGTTTGGAATCCTTGCTGACTGGTAAGTTCATGGACAAAGTAGTTTCAGAGATATTTATGTGTATAATTAAACTCTCCCATCAACATTAAAATATTTGCATATTTGTTTTTTATCTTACTCTAGGTTTGGCCGCCACCCAGTGCTGATCATATCAGTGCTGTTCATGCTGGTGTTTGGTCTGACTGTGGCCTTCTCTGTCAATGTCCCAATGTTCAGCACGCTGCGTTTCTTTGAAGGCTTTTGCTTGGCAGGGATTGTGCTCTCTCTCTACGTCCTCAGTAAGTTTCTCAACTACTAATTGAATTAAACCTTGCTGCCTGTATTGTTGTTTCTGTGCTTTTAACTTTTGCATTGCATTTCATGCTGATAGTGAAATTTATAGTCATTTTGGGAATAATTGCTCTTACATATCACACAGCAGTAAACAAAAGCTGCAATGACAGCTTTTAGTTTGCTAATTAGTGAGCTAACTGACTGTGAGTTGGTTGAAAACTCTGCCTCCACCACCATTTTTTTATGTTTCTTACTTAGAAATAGACTGTAGACAAAGGAGGCCTATTTCATAGAAAATTGGTGGTACAGGTTTAGCTACTTCTAAGTCAAACTGGTTTGTTTGAGACTTGGCTCTGTGTCTAGGAAGTAAGAGCAGGAGTTCGGTTGCTATGTCGGAAGTTGTTTTCCTTCTGAGTAAATACTTTATTCATTACTAGACAAACTGATTTGACTTCAGTAACAAACAAAAGTATTTTCAGAAATTAAACTAATTCAGAGGCATATAATTTCCTACTTTTGACTGAAAGAGGCACCAGGAGGTTGAAGCTAGATTCTGTTTGTATTTATTCATGAATAGATATCAGAGGTAGCACTTGGGTACTACTTTCAGCTGGAGGAGGCCAGAATGAGGTTGGAGCTGTATTTTGAGTTGACCTAGTCCATATTATTATAGATTCTCTAAAAACTTTCTATGAAAATACATGCCCATGCCAGAAGAAGTACATGGGATGTTACTTTCATCTGGGGGAAGCTAATAGGAGGTTGTAGCTCAATTTTTATCTGAACCACTTCAGGTCAGACTTGAAGAGGCACATGGAGTCTTATTTTTGGCTGTAGGACACCAACAGGAGGTTGCACAGCAATGAGACCCATCCTAAGATGATCCCAAGAATTTTTTTTGAAAGTGTGCTAATTTCCAGCTGGAGTTGTCCACAAACAGAAAATGGGCTATATTGTTATACATAAAAATACCTTTTACCATCTGTATGTTTATCCTAGGATTAGGGTTGGAATGGAGTAGGAAACTGATTTCCACTTAGGGTATTTCAGTAAATACTTATTGTTGTTCTGATATCTGCATGTAGGAAGACCAGACACTGGCTGTCCCATTGTGGAGTCTATTAGCGGCAAACAGAAAATGGGCTATATTGATATAGATTTTCTTGCCATTCTATGGCGACGAAAATACAAATTTATTTTAATTAATTTTAGCCCATCAAACAATTGTGTCTTACTTACTTTCAAAATATTTGTTTTCAAATAGTCATATGATGTGTTAATTATTTTAAATAAAAAGAGTTCAGAGAATCCTCTTGAGTCTTGAGTATTTCCCACTGTTGCTGTTGTTTATATTTAATTTTACATCATCAAACTGACATTTTTGTCCATAAATGTACACCTAATAGCCCATACAGTGAAAACATGTTAATAGACTTTTCCATAATGCTTTTGAAGTGTGTTTGTTATCATCTGATCGCACCTAATGTTAGTTAGTTATTACCTTAGTCAAGTAAGGGCACTCGTTTCAAGGTTTTAACAATTGGTTGCAAGAAAAATATTCATTTTAGTTTTGCCATTACACTGTGCTCATGTGATGCTTCATAGCGAAGCCAATCAAGCTTGTCAGTAAACACTGTGTCTGACCTCAAAACTGCAACAATATTACATGCAAAATCAAAAAGCTATTCCACTTTAATTCTTTTCTCTAGCTGAATGTAGCATTCTGCTAAAGAAGAGTAATTGTCTTTCTATGACCTCCCAACATTTATTAAACTGAATGCCACTGATGGGATAAATTATCATTACTGAGAAATTGCCAGTCTCCTTATCCTTGAAGTTAACCATTTAATTTTCAATTAGACACATCTTTAACTGTGATTTTAATCCTTGTTGCTGCTAATCAATCTGATAATGACACAAAGGGTTGGGGGTGGGGTGGTAACTTATCTTCACTGTAGTTTCACCCATCACTGCCAGAAGAGTCTACAATGTTCGTGTAGATGAATCCTGTCTGTTGACATGACCTTCTCTGCACACTAAAGATTTAATTAATTAGTTCTACTGTATGCAGTGCTAGTTCCAAACAAGGAGTGTTTTCATAGCATCCTGATAATTGGCCTGGCAGTCGATGCACATTCAGGTCTCGGTGATGGACTCCTAAAAGCCTCTTTGGCTACAATAATCGACCAATGTCAGGGGAGGTTACAAAAGTAGAGGGAAGCTAGGATGAGTGGAAAGGAAGGGAGGAGGGAACTTGGGTGTAGAGATGAAGGAATAGACCTTCACTGTTCTTGTCATTTGAATTTACTCCACACTGTATACTGTGAAAAGCATCACCACGCTCCCAAAATAGAAAGTCCGTTTAGTCTGCTCCCAGGACAATGAACAAAACGTGACGCACAAGGACACAAAGGCTTGGAATACTACACTGTACAATATGATGTTTTATCAAATTTAAATTGACTTGACATATACTACCAGTCAAAAGTTTGGACACACACAGAAATTACCATGTTTTTGAATAAAAATCAAACATTAGGACGGTTTCCAGATAACATGTTATGTTTGCTAATGCAGTTTAATTCATTTTAAAGCATAACTGATATTAAGAAATCCCTTTCTGGTAACACAGCTGAAGACATTTATTTTTTCAAGAAAATGATGGTAATTCCCATGTGTGTCCAAACATTTGACTGGTAGTGTAAGTATCCATTGTCACATTCCCCACAATTTTATGATCCAATAAAAACCTCAACCCCTTCAGTTGGACATGGAGGAATGCACAATAAGTTTGCAGAGTCGATATTTACCTGTAATTTTACTACCTGTGTATATAGCACACCAATTTTATTTCAAAATAAGTTTTACTTTTATTTTATATAATGTGGACTAGTGTTAAGCTTGTAACCTTACAGACTGTAGGAAATAGGCATAGCCATGTGGAACTCGTAGCTCAGTAGGTAGACTGGCTTGTCTACTTATCGCTTCTTTTCTACTTGTTGAATCGCAAGTTGCTTCTTGCTTGAGTGTCTTTAGTGTCAGTCACTTTACATAAAGTTTGTCAAACGACTAAATGTAGGTGGAATTATTAACATGTGATATGTGACAGGGCTGCATTCCACATAAAGTATATACAGCACAGTACATGTCTACATGACACTTTTATCTCTTGAAGTTTCACCTCTGTCTCCTTATTCTGTCATTTTAACTAATATGCCATTCCTACGACACAGTCTGCAGTCCACAAAACTGTAAATAAAGAGGTTCCAAACAAATCTTTTTTTCTCTTTTTCTTCTTTAAAAGAAACTAATTTTAGGTGTAGTAATCATGTTCACTCTATCATAGCAAGATCTGCAGTGTCAGACCTGCATTACACCCCAAGATCAGGATTGTTGAGTCTGATGACCCCTTTGCATCAGGCAGTAGTTATAATTCAGACAAGCCCCTCTTTTAATAAGAATAAAACAAGCTTACAGACTCAAACGTGTAAATTATAGTTCCACTCTGTTATTATTATATTACAAAATGTTCCATTTCAGTTACTCATGGAATAATAATTAAACAAATTTTTCCATCTAAACGGTTTAATTGTTTTTACTAATCAGTGCTGTCCTTGTGACTGTTTGGAAATTCTGTCTGTGAACAGCTTGCTGCAAACTATATTGAAAATTCTATTTGAGCATGACTTAGCTAGGCAGACGTTTGTTTGAGCTTTGCATATTTGTATAGGTTTGTGTTGCTCTGCCTCTATGTTTATTTCAGATCATGCATGTGACCTCTGACACACATTTATCCTGCAGCCACTCTATTGACAACTGTAGTCCTGGTACAAGGGTAGGAACACAGAGTTCACTAACAAACTACTGGAGAGATTCACTCATCTTATTTCAAAACATTCTGTTTAGGGTATTTATTTAGGTTAACATGCAAAAATTAGGATTCACTGTAGTCTTAAGGTTTTACCAGTCATATGGCTTTCCACTATGTAACATTATAAACCACATGATCCACTTTTGTGGCTTGTTTTGTTTGACTCTGATAATAAAGTGTGTACACTGAAAACATTTACCCTAATCCCCCTTTCTCATGAATCCATGGTCTTAGTTCATGAATACTGAATGCTGTGTGACATTGCATGTTATATTTTTATCTAGAAAAGCAGTATAAAAATTACAATTTTTGTCTGAAATGACAATTTTATACGTGTGGTAATGCTGTACCAGCCTCTGTCATTGTGCCCTTCCATACATAGACAGAAACGGAAACAAGTATTGGTGGTGTGGTATTTTATATAGGGAATGGAAACTAGCAACTAGATAGAGGAAGGAAAAAAGTGGAACATAAAATCTGAGAGGAATGTCACCACTATACAGAAGGCATGACTTTTCACCTCTGAAGAATGAGTGTCATACCAGCACGACACCATCCCAGCTGAAAAAAAAGTGTTTCTTTAAATTAACTGTAAATCCTTTCATAAACCAATATAAATCAAACTAAATGCATCTCTCTGCTGCGCTGATATACGCCGTATTAGTTCCAAAGTACAACAACAGAATAGCAAAGCCGATGGCTACAGAAAATCATCCAAAACAATGTTGCTATTTATACCCCTGTGCTCCATCAATGTGTGCTAGCCATTTTAGCATTTTATCCTGCTCACTAATGCATTTTTACAGCACAACCACCTCCACCCATACAGCCCAGACCCTCACCATCTAACCCCTCACATACGCTCGCACATCAGCTGAGTCATGCTAGCTGGCTGCAAGGGGTGTTTGTGTGAGAGTTTTGTGATCAGCTTGAGAGGAAGTAACTGTGTACTGGGGCAGTAGGGCAAACCTTGCTTTTTGCTTACATGGGTTATATTAAGTATTTGCTGAAATCATTTGTTTTTCTAAATCAAGTAATTTTAATGCCAAATATTAGTTTAGCAGCATTATTATGATGACAGATGTACATATAGTAAATAACTTTCTGTCAGTGTGTGTATACACACTTGTTTAATCCTTTTCATTCTTCTCCTTTAATTTCCTGAGGCAACTATTATATGTTCTTAAGAGGCAGGATGTTTACTTTGAGAAGCCCAGCTTATTGCCTTACGCTAGAGACTAAATGCCTCTAAACTCGTCTAGGGGAATACCTTACTTCCCATGTCTGAATTAGTGGTGGCATGTCTCTACATGTCATAGGTCTGAGCAAGAGAAGCCTCGTAGAGAGAGGAAGAGAAACAGATGGAGAGATGAAGACAACAGGGACTTTATGTGATTCTTTTAGATCATAAAGAGCGTTATAACTTTTAGGGCATTGACCTTTAACACACATGGTTATGACTACAGAGTGTGTGATGATCTAGAAGGCTAAACTTGTATTTAATGGAGAAAGAGACAAACATTAAGATTATAACGAACTTAAGTTGGGGTCCCTTATTTATTTACTGTAAATAAAAGATGGTGTATTATTTTTTTAAGTTTGAATGCCACTTTTTTGTTCTAGCTATAAAATATGTTACACTTAAAGTAAATTTTAACCTTCATCAGTACATGTGAAGCATATGGAATTAAACAAATACTAAAAAAATCTCCATAGTTTTGTTAAGATTTCAGATTTCCACACAGTACAATGGTTGGGACATACCGACATACAGCTCAAGGCCACTTAATCGTACTTACTGCAACAGATTACAGAAGGAAGCACACTTTAGTGCTTAGATGTGGCTGGAGTTGAGTAATCATCTAGTTCATTTAATAGTTAAAAATATTAACCTCATCTGTTACTCTGCACCACAAAATGCCAATAATAAAATCTCTTTCTACGCTGAAATGATCTTGTTTTCCAAGCTAACATAGTACTGTGGTTTTTGATTGAGTCCTGGCTAAAATGCAAACTGCATGTATTATTCATATAAAATGAATTAAATTTAGTTAATCATTTCAGATGATTCTTATGGATTTTCGTGACTGGTATAGAAGATTCAAGACAACTAAGACAAACATCACAAATAAGAAGGAAGAGAGATTTAATGTTAAATGTATCACATTTATGTCTAATGTATGAATGTTAGCAGGTGTAATGTGGGTTCTAAGGTGAAATGAAAAATGGTTAATGGTGACAAAACCTAATATTGCCGACACACCCAGACACTTGATTGTGTAGCTAGTGTTTGCTGTCACTCCTTTTGTACATGCACTGGACTTGTATGGGGAGTTATTAAGTGCATATGTTTACTGGAAACACAGGGAAGGGCCTATAGCTTCAGCAAGTTTTCTTTATGCACCTCATATTTTATTTTAAATGATGAAACTGACATTTGTCCATAAATGTACACTGAACTTAATAGCCCATAAAGTGAAAACATGTTGTTAGACTTTTCCATAATGCTTTTGAAATGTGTTAGTTGTCATCTGACTGCACTTAATGTTAGTTAGTTATTATCCTAGTTAAGTAAGGGCACTCTTTCAAGGTTTTCAACAATTGGTTGCAAGAATAATATGCATTTTAGTTTCGCCATTACACTCTGCTCATGTGATGCTTCATAGCGAAGCCAATCAAGCTTGTCAGTAAACACTGTGTCTGACCTGTGACTGTTCCAGCAGAGCCAGAGCTACACTAAAAACATTTGGTCATGTTACAACTGCTATTTATACCCTCTCACCTTGCATGTCCTTAATGAGATTATGGAGACATTATTAGGATTGAGGGCTGTTGTATGGGGAACGATATGCATCCTTGCATGAGATCATCCTTTGTGGAAGTCTTTAACCAGACTGACTCTTATTGAAAACTTGTAGGTGACTGGATAGGAAGGAAGAGACACAAATGAGGATAACATATATGCAATTAAGGGAATTGGGGATGTACCTTTGCGCATGCCTCCATCCTTTAAATAGTGGAGTTATTCTCTATTCAGATATCACTTCCTGCTTCGGTGTTTTGTCAGGTTATCCATGCCAGGCCGGTCTTGTCCCCTTCAAAGTTCCTGTGTTGCATGTAATGAGGTGCTTTCTCTCTGAGGTGCCCTCTTGGTATCACAGATGTAAATCTCTCTGCACACAGATGAGATGGAAGGAGCAATGCAAAAAAATGGAAGCCCAGTGTGTATTTATCTGTGTGAATGGCCTCCATTATGTTGGTGTTAGATTCTTCTTTGTTGGTTTAGCCTGACAGACATGATGCTATGCTACCAGGCAAACATTAGGACACACATAGGATTTACCACTTTTTTTTTTTTTACCACATTTTTTCATTTTCAAGGATTTTCTAATGATGAGTTATCTTTTTAAATGAATAAACTTGCATTAGCAAACATAATATACTATTGGAAAACAGCACGACTTGTTTGCTGATTAAAGGCCTTCGTGTGTTTATGTAAATACTTCTTTTTTTTTAAAAAAGAAAGAAAGGAAAAAAAAAAAAAAGTTTCCAGCTACAATAGTCATTTGCAATATTGTGTGTCCAAACTTTGGACTGGTAGTGTGTGTTTGCCTGCCTTCTGACTAACTTTCTGATTGCAAGTATGACACTGATGAATATTGCTCAGTTTGGCTTGACCAGACTTTTGTCAGAGCTGGACTATGAAGAGAGATGATTTTCTTTCCCACCTCTGGGCTGTGCCTCTCTGAGGACAGCAGACTTTTCTGCCTCAAACCATTGCAGAAATATTGTGCTGCCAATAGACAGACCCATTTTTTATTCTGAGTGTTTATAATAGTCGAATGAAATATACAACGAGTTGGCATGGAGTGTGTAAAGAGTGGACATGTTTCACATCAAAAGATTGCATGTACAATGTTCTATGGTACATAAGTTGAACTGTTGACATCCTTCCCCAATCTGTTCCAGCTGTCTGCTGATAAATGGGTTAAGGTGCAGACTGAGCATTTTTTTCCTCTGAGCAGAGTTGAAGTTTCCTTTCATGCAGAGTTTGCATTTTTTTGGTTGCTCAACAGACCCCAACACATTAGATTAAATATATATATTCTAAATCTGCAGTTTTTTCTTTGTTTTTGGACTGACTGTCCTATTGGTCATGTTCTAATTTTTAACCCTTATTTGTCACAGACTTTGCAACATAAGCACAAGCTACCTCACACCACAAATTCCTGAGTGAACTTGAGTGAACAGCCATATCAATATAATCAACCTTTGCACTCTGTTTTGATTAGTTTAAAAAGAAGTGAATGGAGCTTTAAATCTTTAGTCGGGCTGATGAATCTGCCTTTGAATCAGCTTAGACTCAGTCTGACATTTGTGTTTGATGAACTAAATCAGACACTCAATTCCTATTTCTCATTTTCTTTAATTTTATGCTGATCTTTCTATGTGTGGGTGGAAGGTGGTGGGACAGTGGAGCGGTTGTGACATATAGTCAATCACACAAATACCAAAGGAAGTACTCCCTTGTGGTATTTCACTTATAGTTCCATTGCTTAGAATTTCAGCACAGTCAGATCAAAGGGAAGTACCCATGATTAGTCGGGGCTAGTCAGCAGCTTTTGGAGCTCCAGATAAGGCACTAATCAGTGAGTATGACCTTATTCTTAGTCAACAGTGTCCTGTCAGTGGAAGAAGGAGAGTACATCAGTATTTTTATACCCAAACAAAGAGAAAACGTACTGTGGAACTTCCATTTGGAGCTCCTATGGCTATTCATGCCAGAGTAATTGTAATATTCCGTAGTTTGTTCCTCCCATATGTACTCAGAATCTAATGAGTTCTCATCACTGCACCAACTCCGAAACAAATACCAGGAACACAAAAGAACATTTTACTTCTGCCTTTAATTGATCTGACAAAGACCTTCCACCTTGTCAGCTTTGTGCTCCATCAGGCCATTGGCTTTCTGCCATCGTATTGGATGATAACGCTAAAATGTGAAGGGTGCAGCTTAAGATATATGTGTCAGCAGCTATTCCCAGCAACTCTCTCAGTAAACTATGGATTAAACTCATGGATTTGCACGCTTTCTGAGTAGGACCACATGTAAGCTTCGCTTTAGGTGATTGCGTAGCATCTGCAACAATCAAACTTTTGATACTTGCATGAATCTTGCTCTGTTTTGCGTTGTTAATCTCCAACACTGTAGTGGGAACTGTGGACCACCTAGTAGCACACTGTGGGGCTACTGCCAGCTATAATGTAATGATGTAATTGGAGCATGTGCAGGATTTTGCACCACAACTCACTCACAAAGCACCACCTCTCAACCCTTAACCCATTCAGCCAGTTTCTCTTAGTAGCCACTCATAGTAGGTATTAAAACAAACATTTCCCTCTGAGGCCCAAAATGCATTTTCTCTTTAAAACCTGGATACCATTATTGAGTCTGTCATCTAGTTCTCCTTAATCCTAAACTGAGCTGTACACTAACCCCTACACTGTTTTGTTTCTTTGTCTATGTGGTCATTATTATCCACTCAGGGTTGAATTTGTCTTCACACAAAAATCTTTATGATCTGCTGTATTTCCAGGCAAAGACTGATATTCATTCAGTCTCAATCAGGGTAATTTAGCTTGCTGAATTCTAATCTCACCTGTCACTCAGATGAAGCTGACCAAAAACGTATTGTCAGCTTTGAACAAACTTTAAGTCAGCATTTCAGTCTGTGGGCTCAGCTTTGACAGAGCAGAGCTAAACAGTGTATTGATAAAATGAAAGCAAATCAGGCTATCTGACATTGTGTTTAGTTGCAAATAGATTCTTTCAGTAAAAACATGAGCATGTGTGGGCAATGAATGTTCACATTTAACACACTGATGCATATGAGTGTAAAATGTCCTCTTTTTTTAATTCCTTCTTCAAAGCTCAGAGTTGATAATCGCTCCTCCAGTTTGAGAAATAACACCAGCCCCATTTTGATGTTAACAAATCTGAGATTTGTGGTGTGGTCTGTGCTGATTTCAGAGGTGTGAAACCAGTAGACATGGGAGGAGGAGAAGACAGAACACAGCTTAGCGATGGCACCTGCGATAAGCTGCTTTTATTTCTAACACCTTCGAGAAGGTCTGTAGGTCTAGCCACTTCAAATGGTACTAAAAATGAATCCTAATTTTGCCATTTTAAAAAGCAAACATCTGTTAGCTTCCATTACACAGAAATCCCACTCCCATCTCTTTATCGCTAGGTTGTACTTAACAGATTGGGTGGCCAGGATTAGATAGTGTACTAGTGGCAAGGAGCCATATGGACCTCATGTGATCAATGAAAGGTCATGGCATTAGCCTGTGGATACAGAGAGTGACTGCATGCCACTGAGGCTGAGTGCCTTTAGTGGTCAGCCAATCACAGCTGTGTAGTTGAAAGAAGGCTGATGAGCTACTGAGGTGTGTACCTGGGATATTTTTTCAAACTCAGCAAACCAACTAAAGCTTCTTTGAGGATTATCCTCCTCCTCCTCATCATCATTATTAGCTTGATCATTGATGATGTCATTTCCATGCCCTCTGTACAGTAAATATATATAAATGTGTTTACTTTTTAATTACTTGTGTTTATATTATTGCATCCCACTTGTTTTGTCACACTTGATTCGTGGGTTTCTTGTATGTGATCAGATATGATTCATATCAGTATGACAGGTTGCAGTAGAGCATTATGGGAATGCTGATCTAGTGGGATGTGGAGGATTAGGGTCAGGAGGAGTAAGGCGCTCAAGGCCTGTATTTATCAGGCATCTCCATGTATAAATAATTTTTGGTCCTACCTTTGGGGCTTGAAGAAAGAGCATCAACACTCATAACTTAAAAACAATCACTCCTTTCACCACCAAAATATAGCAGAACTCCTAACTGGGCATGGTAGGAGTAGCCAGGCGATGGTGTTCTTGCACACATCTATTGATAAAGACTTTGGCCATTGTTATGACCAAATGCCAAGTAAGCAGTTGTTGCATAGCCAGTTTTTACTCAGAGCAATATTCACCTATAGACATGTATTGACTGGTACAGAACATGATGTTCTTCCTGTGTTTACCTTTATCTTCTACCTGCCTAATATCCATTTAACCAGTGAGTGAACAAGACTGTGACTGTGCAAGACATGCATTTTGGTTCTCATAGATTTTTTTTTTGCATGTAAAAGTGAACCAAACCAAAAATCAAGTTTATAAACTAGTTTACTCGCACAAAAGAATATCAAAGGTACTCACATCCAATGTTTAAATAGGGTGGGAAAATGCACTGCGCCAGACACTACAGACAGACTCTCCTGGAGGCTGATTCCTGCATATCCTGCTGCTTTTCACTTTACCAACCTCACAGTTCATTAGCTCAGACTGCTACAGTATGTAATAATGGCGTATGATTAACCACTGTATATGTTCTATATATAAATTAGGCTATACTATTGTCAATGCAAAAACAAAAGATCAGGATATGTATAATACTTATTGTAACATTACTACTGATATTAATGCAGTGTATGAAAAGTCATGTTTGTTCCTGGAATAACACCTTTCAAAATCATCCACTGTGCTCCGTTAAAACTCTTTCACTTTCAATTATATCAGCAACAGTGGAAAACCGCACTATTGTTTTGCCTCTGTTTCAGTTTTTAAAGGAGAATTACACTAATGGACAGGGGTGAATGTAAAGACACCAATTAATAATGTTGGTAGCATGATACAGTAAAAGTTAACAATTTAAAAAGTAAAAATTGTAAATTAAAATAAAATTGTTACAATTGTCAGAAAATATTTTATCTTTTGAAAAAGTCAGACCCCTCAGGTACACCAGGCGATGATGCTGAGCGGTGACAAAAACAGGCCTTTCCTTTCCACAACCTCTGGACCTTATTCTAAAGTTCTTTGTAGAAAACAGCTTATATTTTATGTATATCCTTATTACCACATTAGTGAATAATATAATATACTGTATGTTTGTGTATATGCACTTTTCTATAGCTCACCATAGGAGGCAGTTACAATGCAGTGGCCTGTTCAGTGCACATGACCCCTTATACATAACTGAGGAATTCAAATCCCGTGCAGTTCATAATCAGTGAACCGTCGCACATAACACATAGCACATAGAGAAGGAGTCTCAAGGTTAGTTAGTTCAAACTCAGCAGGTCTTGCACCCATCGTCCTGCTCTCCACTCATTGGCTTTGTCATTCCAGCTGCGATAGTGTCTGTGAACAGAGAGCATTATTCATGTCCGCAGAAGGGGGCAAGTCCTAATTGAAATTCCACTCTTTTCCAATGAAATGAAGCTGGGCCACTGACACCCACTATTATGTTGGCTCTGTCACCTTAAAAGGCCCATCTAGAGACTGTTCACATTCCTGGGAAGCAGGAAAAAGGGAATGAATGAAGCAACACAAAAGATTTGGTCAATATGACAACAGCAGCATTACAGTCATGTTCACTTTCTAGGGTTCTAAGCCATCTTCTACACTGCAGTAACTAAAGGGCTGGAGTGTCTGTGGTTACTGGCTGCCAGTGTGGTGTGCATGCTAATGATTGGGTGAATGAATCAGTGCCATTCTGATAGAGGAGAAATGAGTACAAGGAGCTTCTTTCAAGTTAGATCGCTCTCACAGCAGCCTACTGTCTTGAGCTATCTGCTGTTTTTGAACATCAACTGTACACTCTGATTTATCACCTATTATTTAATGTCTTGACATGTATTGCAGCTTTAATAGTAACCCGCATTTGTGGTAATGGCTCTGATGCTGGCTTAGTTAATCATGTGTAAACTGATAACAGGTCTTTGTGTCACAGTATTAACACAGTGGTAGTCATATGATGCCTGGGAATTATCATAGGATGTGTTGTATCCAAACAAAGTAAATCTTTGCTTCACTTAGTCAGACGCAGTGTTCCATTTCGATGGTTGAATCATCAACCACCTGTTTCTGCACAAGCGTGAGAACAAATCAGATTATTTTTCAGATCCAGTTGTTCTATTTAATATTAATACTTGCTAAGTGAGGGTAAGTTTATGGATTAATAAATATGGCATTTTGTCTTGGCTTTGCAGAAACTGTAATAACCTAAATTCTTTTTTGTTTGCCTGTCCTCATTGTTTTGTCTGCCAGGGATTGAGTTGTGCCTGCCCGGGTGGCGATTTTCCATGACCATGGTGGCCAGTTTTGTGATGTTGGGTGGACAACTGCTGATGCCCTGGGTGGCATACCTCTGTCGTGACTGGCAGGTACTCCAAGCAGTTATCATCTGCCCCCTGCTTCTGATGCTGTCATACATCTGGTAAGGAGAGGCCTTAACATCTGCTGTACTTCACCAAAGGCTAAATTCTGCACAGGTCTCTTATACTAATAAAATATGTGGTGCTAGCTGGAATAAAAATTTAACTGGGTTAGTATGCAATATTTATGTAGTGCAATAAAACCTTCATGCTTTTGAAGATTTACATGATTCAACAATTGAAGAAGAATTGAAGTCTTGCCCCCAGTGACATTTTCCAGCAGAGACTTCTCAGCAGAATTAAATATAAATTGTGTGTTGTTTTTTTTTAACTCATTTACAGTGACATTTCTGTGACAGCAGTGTCTTTGGTAAAGCTCAGACAGTAAATACTTGTGTATTAACTGTCATTACCTTTACCATGATGCACAGTGCTTCACAGCACTCCTAATGTATTTAAAACCAGAAGTAGAAAAATCCACAAATATATAATTTCAGGATCAAAAATGTTGGCTTTCTTCCACAGAGTACCCGAAGAACAAATGGGGTCCCAAAGCACTAATCTTATCAAACATCAATACCGATGATAAAATACACCTTAGTCACAGGACACAGAGAGCAGAACTGATGAGGGTTTTCCACCGCTGGAGGATGATACAGTGCATGAGTTAGACACTGTAAACATATACAGAAAGTAATCACAGTTATACAGGCAAAACTAATTAAAAAAGGATCACCTACAGGAAGATATCCCTCGTCACCCAACTGGGTTGTAATAGTTCCTTGTCTGATTCGATTATAAACGCTACAGAAATAGATAGATATATAGATATTAGATATTAGATATTACTGGACATCACGCTCAGGGTGAAAGGCAAACTTTTACTGTCATACTACACATTTTACCTGTAACGATACTGCTCCTTTGTGGAATGATGAACCAGTGATGAATCCTGCACGTTTACTTGTTCCACAGAAGTACAGCCCACTGTGGATTGTTGCTGACTATCAAATCAACATGTTTTTGCAAGGAGAAGCTAATCACAGACATTGCACACATTCCTTATTATGTAATACAAGCACGAGATAATGGAGCATGACAAATTAAAGCAGAGACAGGAAAAACAATGTTGGCAGTCATGTTTTTATTGTTGTTTTGCTAAACTAAAAACACCAGGTGTGTAGTGTGTAATGTGAAGTGGACTGATTTACTGTGAAATTGTATACTGGTTAACAAAAACAATATTAATACTGAGGTCACTACTTTTAAAAGGAGGATGTATTTTTATTTTAAATAATTTTTCATGTCTTATTAATAATGGCATCCCCTGTCTGTTTGACAGGATCTTTCCTGAGTCACTGCGTTGGCTGCTGGCCACTCAGCAGTACTGCCGCTCAAAGTGGATCATCGGACACATAGTAAAGAAAAACCAGACAAAGAACACGGAGCTTGACAGAGATCCCATTAATACAGGTACTAAATGTGCTGAAGGCAATATGAAAATGAGCAATTGTTATTGTGCCTTAAATATTTGCTGCAAGTGTCCTCCAAGTCTTATTTTGAAAGGCAGGATGTAAATAAACCAGATTGACAAGGTTATACTGTATCTATTTGCTTCCTTGTTACCATAGGAACATGCCACTCTAGCAGGTAGCAGTGGGTGTTGAACATTAAGTTATGACTTTCAGGAACCATCATTAATTTCATTACACCCTGGATGATTGGACATGAGCTGACATGATGGTGTGTAGACGACAGACGGAGGCAGTTCAGGCACTTTGACCCCAGGTTAACTGTGAGTCTGTGCTCAGAAGAGACAGACTGTATTTCCTGTGACACTGTTACTTATTGTGGTTTCCTTTTTTTTCCGGTTTTGGTCTGTCGCTGCTTACTGTAATTATCAATCTATTTTGGAAAAAAAAACTCTCATGGGAAAAACCCTAAAGAGGAACTGCTCACTGTAAAAGTGATTGTGCTTTTTTTTTGTTTTCAGACACAGTGTGCTGATTCAGCATTTGACATCAATTTATGCTTTCTTGTTTTTATAGTTACTGGCTGTCCCCAGCTCCTCCAGTACACTGTAGTGTTGGGCATTAGTGTAGTAACTGCTGCTTTAGAACAAAGATGAGCAATCTTTTCAAGCACAGAGACATGAAAAATACATTTGTAAATTCTGAATTTTGGAACATGAGTGGTAGGGATATTCCTACTTAGGGGTTTGTTGCTCAGACATAGGTTCACTGAATGATGCAGCCAGAGATAACCTTGAGGTGTTGTTGTGGAATGCTGTCACATGCTTGCGTCAACATGAATGTACAATACCACAAAGCAGAGCTGTGTTTCTTTGGCAACCTGTCCAATACAAAACATCCACAGTGAGCCATGTCATATATCCCAAGCAGCTCAGGGGTGTTGCCTGTTCAGAAACCATTCCTGTTCTCCTCTAAACGTTTTCATGCCTGTGTCACAGGCCAGAGGGGGAAACTGCTCGTACAGGATGAAACGTGATCATTAAAAATACATGTGGAATTTTCTGTGGTTGCAATAAACTAGGTTTGACTTTTTGGGAACCCAGTCTGCTATTGAGCTTTCCTTTGACCTGAAAACAGAGTTTGCCTACAGCTAATGCTGTAAGAGCAAGTTGATATCAGCTGATATATAATGGATATATTAGAATCAGTCAATGTATCGACAGACAAAGAAACAGAAATTCAAGTACTCTACAGGCTCCATTCCCCCTCTATTCTTATCTCTACATTTCTAATTACAGTATTTATCACAGAAACATCTGTAAATGTCTTTTGCCAAATATGTAAACAAACTGCAGTATGTGTATTTTTATTGGCTGCATTTCTAGCATTTTTGAACCTTAATTTAAATACAAATGCTACATATTTTCATAATTAATATAATTTTGAACTCATAATTTTACCTTCCCATTGCTAAACTCAAAAGTTATTAAGTGCCCATGCTACACATGGGCCAGACTGTAATGTGTTTGCTTCTTTTCAGAATTGCAGAGAGCTCTTCAAAAGAAACCCAAAAAGACGTGCATTGTCAAAATGGTTGGGACAAGAAACCTGTGGAAGAATATTGTTGTGCTGTGTGTCAACTCGTAAGTGTTTGTCTCATCTATTAGTACTTTGAAAAATGTAATGTTGGACATTCATGTTCAAGGTGCTAATGGGTGTGGGATCATATGAAAACACAGTGATAAAAAGGAAATGCATGTGCCTGCTTGTACTGTGTGTGTGTGTGTGTGTGTGTGTGTGTGTGTGTGTGTGTGTGTGTGTGTGTGTGCCAACAGTGTCAACACCTTGTATGTTGAGTTTTCAGTTGCTTTATTTACAGA